>VYZT01029293.1:0-128754 GCA_013400735.1 Pomatostomus ruficeps | reverse complement strand
CGCCGCCGCCGAGGTGAGTGCCCCGCCGGGCCCCGGGCAGCCGCCGTCCCATTGTTCCGCCCCGGGGGGAAGCCGGGGCTCCGCGCCGCCCCCGCACCGACCCCTTGCCCCGCGCGGCCTGGCCCGCCTCGGGGCTGTCATCCAGCCGGGGGGCAGCCGGGAGCCGCCGTCCGAGCCGGAGACTCCGGGCCGGTCGCCGCACCACCGCTCCCGGGGGCGGCGATAACTTGACGGGGGGACGGCACCGGCCTCGGCTCGGCCTACCCGCCGAGTCCGGCCGGCTGGGAATGAGCTGTCAGTGCCCCCGCTTGCCTTGGACATTGCCCCTGGTCCGCGGGACCCTTCCCGATTCGCTGTCACGTCTCGATGACCGCTCTTCCCAGGTCCTTGTAATCCATTGCTGCTGCGGCCGCAGGCGGTTCCTCGAGGACCAAAGTGCCTCGACTGTAGCTTTTCTCTAGGTCCAAAGAACTTATTCGGGTTGTGTCTGGTTTTACCGGAGCTGGTCTGGATTTTGCAAGACGTTATCGGTGCTGTTAAAGCCCCAGGAAGGATTGGAACTCGCCACGTTTCACGTGGGGTTTAAACAAACACTCCTGTCAGAGCCCATCCTAACTGTCAGGGTAGACCTCTCCCCTCTCTTTGCGGTGTTCTACTCGATAGGCTTCGGTTCCCTGTTGAGATAAATCAGGCATGTGGTCGGCTTGGAAGAAAAAGGAGAGAAACACCACATGTACGTATTTTCCTTGCGCACAGAAAAGAACCGATGTAACAAAACCTCCCCTGCGTTGTATTAGGGACGTGTCTTTAGCAGGTGGTGAACTTGTTCCAGCCCTGCTCTGGTAGCAACCACTTGCTGGAATAGAAATGCGAGAAGGATGCATATCTGAACACATAAGTAATGCTACATGACAGGGCAGGCTGTTGTGTTGTTGTGTGCGGCAGCGTCTGCACGCCTTGGGGGCAGCTCCGTTTGACAGGGTGTCAGGCTGCGGCAACATATGGTTGTGTCCTGGCCCTGCCAGGCAAAGGGCTGCCAATGGCGTGGCACAAAGGACAGCCATGCACCTTTGGCTGCAGAGTGATGCTACAGGAGCCTTAGCCGTGCACTCTTGACCTGCAGGATCTGTTCTGTGAATGTGGCTACCACTCATTACCCTGCCCAAATGCAGTTTCATGCCAGGCACGGAGTAATGACATGCAGTTCTTTCCATCCATCAGTCACATACAGGGGTTGTGTGTGTGCCTTGCTTTGCTACTTTGGTGGCAGGAGGGATAAGAACAATGAGTGTCACCGAGGAAGTGATTTCCCCAAGGTCACTGGACAAGGCTGTGTTGGTGCTGAATCAAGAGCTCCTTTGACTCTGGTGCTTGTGATAATGCTGGCTGCCACCACATGTGGGTATATAATACACACCCAAGGCTGGTACTAGTGCGAAAACCTCCAGGTTGGTGTTGTTGCCTGATTCTCCTTGTTGGAAAGATAAGCGTATCAATGTGCTGTCTCTACAACAGCTGTCTTCTCCATTGACACTTTTTCCAGAGCATGCACAACCTAAGTGCTGAAGAACCTTTTTATTTGTTTTTTAATGTGTGTGTTGCCATTTTAGCAGAGCAGATGGTGTGATTGGTTGCTTCTTACCACGCTGACCGGCATCTTCATTACCTAGAAAATCCTTTCCATGGTGTTTTCTGGGTGCAGTGTTGTAGATGTTACTATGTTTCCCTGCCCCTGAAAGTCAGTTTCCTCTTTCCAGATCCCCGCCACCTGAAAGAAACAGGCAGCAGCTAAAGGAAGGCATACTTAGAAACTAGAAGCAACAGTTGTTGTTCAGTTGAATAAAGTAAAATAGTTGTGTTTTGTCCTTCTAAGCCCTTTTGCATCTCGCTATGTTGCTGTTGGAAGGTGGCTCTCTGGCCACTGTGTGACAGAGGGGACAGACAGCTGCATGAAGCAACTGGGCCATCACAAAGCTGGACATAGCAAGCTCACTGGGCAAGCTCACATGCTGCTCCAGGGCAGCTGCCAAGGATGCGCTGGAGTTGCACTTTAGTTCCAGGCTGAGTCTGGCCCAGGAGCTGTGGACTTTGCTCATACTGGCCTGGAGTTTCTGAGGTCTGAGCTCAACTCAGCCTTTGACTTTTTGGTCGAGTTGTCAACCCAGTTGGCATCATGTCCTCCTTACTTGCTGTTTTGGGTAGAAAAAAACTTTTCTTTTTCTTCTCTCCGCTGTGAATACTGTGAATGCTTTCCCTTCTGGCAGCACTTGCTGTGTGGGCTGTGTGGAGGGATGTGGAAGGAAGAGGTAGCTGGAGAGGAGGCTCTTGGTTCCCTCTGTGGGGAGCATCAGCTGTGTCCCAACCAGTGGCTGTTTCTTACTGCTGTAGAGACGTTGCTCTTTGTTACTCCAGTCATCTTCAGCTGGTTTCAGGGTCCCAAGATGGGTCCTGGGATTGTTTTCCATCTCTTTCAGCTCCATCTCTTGTCAGTACAGTGTCCAGTTCAAAATTGGCACCAGCACAGCTCTTGCTTCTTTGCCATGTCTCAGGTGATTGCATCAGGCTTTGTTGCTGCTAGGAGGGAAACTTTCTTAGTGGTCAAAGCACTTGAGGATGTGTCTGTGTTCCACAGATGTCCAGATGTGCTGCTGTAATGGGTTTTAATCTGCTCAGGTCTAGTCATTTCCTGGAGATGGCACCGGCTGGCTTCCAGCTCTTAATTCCTTAGGGCTCCATCCAGTTTTAAATACCCTGACCGTTGGATCTCTCAAGTTGGTCTCTTCTGGGAGAATAAGTCCCCTGTGGAAAAGCACAAGTTTGCTGTTCCAGTCTGAGAATGCATCAGGGCTCTGTTCCACCTGTGAGCTTGCTCCTGAACTTCTGTCACTGCCTCCTCCCAGGGATGTCGGTTGTCCCCCAACAGCCTTAGCCAAGCAGAAGCCCAGAGCTTGCTCTGAAAATGTAATTTTTCTTGTGCTGTTNCACACAGGAGACTTGTGATGTGTTTGACTACTTTTGACATTTTTAACAGGAAACGTGGTACATAGATACATGGATATATGATGCAGGGTAGAGATATCATAGTGATATGATGTACAGATACAGCAATATTTTGTCAGTATTATTTAAGCTGTATCAGCGAAGTGCAAGGAGGATTGCCAGCATGACTCTTCTGGAAAATCAGAATCTAATGCAGGTCAGGACTTGGTGTCAGTCAGCGCTCCTTTTCTCCCAGGAAGATGTTGACTGGCAAATGCATTTTCTGGTGGTCTTGTGTGTGGTCCT
Organism: Pomatostomus ruficeps; assembly: GCA_013400735.1. Classification (NCBI taxonomy): domain Eukaryota; kingdom Metazoa; phylum Chordata; class Aves; order Passeriformes; family Timaliidae; genus Pomatostomus; species Pomatostomus ruficeps. The sequence continues at coordinate 125,469 of VYZT01029293.1, read as the reverse complement.
GTGTTTCCAGAGGGTGGTGGGAACTGTGGATTCTGACTTTGTGTAGTTGATCTCCATGAGATTTAGCTACCCTATGAGGTTTCTCATAGCACTGAGGCTGTGGAAAAATACACCCATCTTGGAGCGAGTGGCTTAGGAAGTCTTGTGGCTGCTTTGCTTCTCAGTTGTGCATCTTCAGCAGCTCTTTGTGTGAGGATGGTCACAGTGATATACCTCAGTTCTTCTTGACTTCTGTTTTGAAGTTGTGTGCCACTTTCCAATGGGCCGGTCTTTGCTGCTTTTGTTTGGCTTCCTTTCTTCACTGCCCCTGGCAGCCCTGAGCGGAAGGTACCCATGAACTGTTACGGGAGATTGGTGGGCATGGTTTCTGTTGCTGTATTTTGCACTTCATCAGCCTCTCCTGTGGAGGCAGCCCCAGCCAAACCACATGGCATGGATGAGAGGCACCCTTTCTTCTTCTGTGGTGCCTGTTGCAGGTCATCTACTTAGTACCAGACCCTTCCTGGGAACAGGGAACTGGTTTTGTAGTCTTTTTACCTGATCTTCTATGAAACTCAAAGGTGGAGAGGATGACAGATTTTGTTCTAATTGGGATCATTTCACGAGGGCATGTGTAGTTGCCACAGGGTTATACGCAGCAGGAGCTAGTGTAGATGAAGCAGATAGCATCACTGGCATCTGCTTCTGATTTAAGAGAAAGCCGTGCTATGGAGGGGCAGCTTGTTAGGAGTCCTGCTCACTCCCTTCATCCTTGGCCAGCAGATCAGTATTGTTGGTCCCCAGGGCAGCCTGGGCCATGGCGTGGCAGGAAGATGGAGCATGGGTCATCTTGGCATGGCTATCTGAAGCCTATACCAAGCCTTGGAAATGGGAGTGCTGCTGTTGGGCATCCTGACTGGCTCCAAGTCCTGCTTGCTTGAGCCCAGACCTGATGCTCCTGCTGCCCGTCTTCCAAGGTGTGGGATGGGCCATCTAAGACAATACAACTCTAAAATGGACAGGGTTGCCTTGATGCCAGCTACAACCCTGCACTGGAGAAAACAGTGTGAGGATGATGGGCTGAAATGCCCTGAAGAGAGAGGTGGGAATCTGTTCTGCTCTCACTGAGTGTGTGTCCATGCTGGGCACAGTCAGTGTGATGAAGCCTGCTTCCCACTTGCTCAGTTCTTTAGGAAGAGATGGTTCTTTGACAGCTACTGGTGTTCTGGGCACAAGTGGCTTCTCTGTATCCCAGTATCCTTGATGAATTGTCAGATGGGTATATCAGGCAGTGGTTTCCAGCCCCTTTTCCACTGCCTATGATGGGAGGGGCAGTGTCTTCACCTGGCATCATCCTGCTGCATCTTTCTGGGCAGTTCCAGGCAGAGGAACATGCAAGCTATGCCCAGGCATCTTTGGGAAACAGGACTTCCCCAATGTGGGCCGCTTGTCTGGCAGCTTCAGCTGAACCACTAGAGAAAAAAGCACTTTGATATGCTGGGTTTTTCTTCCCCCAAAGAGCTGGAACTATGTTTGGGTGTTGGGTTTTTCAGCTGTGACTCAGGATGCCTGGAATCCCAGCTGGGGGATAATGGGGAGCCTCTTCTGATGCTGGGGTAATAGCCTCAAGGTGGCTTTTGGACTGTGCTATGTACTGTGCCCAGAGGTGGGGCGTCACCCAGTTTGGTGATGAGCGCTGCTGGAGCCAAGTCCTGGGCCAGAAGCCAGGTTTGTGATCCATGCCAGAGAGGGCGAGACTTGGAAAGCAAAGCAGAGCTCCTCCTGAGTGAGAGATGGACTGAAATACTGAGCAAAACCACAGAGTGCTCCTTGTTCCTGCCTATGCCTACTTGTCTTCTTTCTTCCCAAAGTTTGTGGGAGGCCACAGGATGGATCTGCTAGGGAGCAGGAGGGTTGTGCTCCTCAGGCACATCTGCACCATTGTGCCTCTTCTGGGTTGGGTTGGTTTCTTGTAGTTTTATTTTGTTGTGTGTTTTTTTGTTTTTTGTTTTCCCTTTTAACTCTGCCTCTCCTTTGGCTGGATCTTCCCCATCCTTGCTGCTACTGATTTGACAGCCACCTCCTTGCAAGGTGTGCTGTCCAGAGCAATGCTGTATTCGGTTGCACTGCTCTTTCTGACACAGGTCAGCTGAGCAGCTTTCCTTTTCCCTGCTCAGCTCCTACTCCTGTGGCCGAGAGGCGGAATGGGCCAGGATATGGTTTGTGTGGAAGATGCTCTGTGGCACTGACTGTTTACAGACTCTGTGCTTCTCAAAATGTAAGCACAGGAAATGCCAGGCTCCGCTGGGGTTTGTGCGAGCAGCGTGACTCCTGCATACTGGGTATCTTGCAGCCTCTGGCTGCAGCAATCTTCTGCCCTGTCATAGGACAGAAGAGGTTTTAGACGCTCTGTAGAAGCAAGGGCTTGCTTTTTTTTTACCTCCAAGACAGAGGCTGGGAGGAAAAGTGAAAGGAAGTGACTTAACCAAAGACAGGAAGGGAATATGTGGTAGAGCTAGGGACAGAAGCCAGGATTCCCAATTCCTGCTCATCACTCCTACTTTGCTGCCTCTCTGGGTTTCAGCCTCCTATTCAGGGTATAAGCAGGGTTTTCTGCTCCTCTGAGAAGTTAGAGGTCAGGAGCTCCTCTCGTGAAGTATCTTCAATGCTTGGTGCATCTTTGAGTTTTCCAGCAGGATTTGCCCAGCTGAAGTTAGAAAGCTATGACTCATGTGATTACAGCGGAGTTGCAAACCATGTCCTTGGCTTCTGGTACTCCAAGGAGCACCGTGGTCCTTGTCCAATGTTCACCCTGCAAAGAAATGCTGCTCTCCAAGAATGTTGTGCGTTTGTTTGGAGGGCCATACCCAACTTAATGGTTTACGTTAAGAATCCTGTTTCTCTCTGCTTGCAGTGTATCCCCTGCTGAACTTTGCTTCATGAATGGTCTTCCTTGACTTGCCACCCAGGGCATGGTACCTGTCTGATCAGGTCTGCATCAGTTGCCTGATTCTGCAGGCAGCAACTCTGGAGCATTGCAGTCTTCCTAATAGAAAATAAAATCTTAGTATACTTTTTGTAAGAAAGATCCTGCTAAATAGCTGTGTATCAATGAACAGCTGTACTTCCCTTCAGATGGGCAGGGGCTCCAGCAGTGACTGCAGTGACTGTTGCTTCGTTCTGTTGCCATGCTGGGCTTCAGGCCTCCGGAAAGGCTGCAGTTGGGAGAAGATGCTGGCTTATAAAAAGGTGCCTTATAAAAGGCAAGGGTCCCAACAACCCACACTGTAGGTCTCCCTGCTGAGGGTGAGGAAGAACTGAATGGGGAGTTCTGAAGGGTAGTAACTGAGTAAAAGGGCTGCATCTCTGGTCAACTCTTCTGAACATCAAGCTGGCCAAGGCTGTGGAAACCCCTGGAGCACTGGAGCTTTCACCACTTCCTCGGCAGGATTTGTTCTAGCACCGATCTGTAGCAGAGGATCGGGCCAGACAGGGCCTGAACAGGGCAGGTCCAGCCACAGGCGAGTCTCAAGCGTGGCAGTTAGGCTGGGCTGAAAGCTGCCTGTGTCCTGCCTCTGTGCAGCCTTGTTTGAACTTTCCTCTGGCAAGGAACAAAAGGAATGGGGGAGACCTAGGGCTGGTACAAGCAAGTTTCCTCTGCTCTGTCCACCCCCAGATGCAGTGGGGGGATGGTGGCGATAGCAGCAGCTCCAGACTGTCTTTCCACAGCAGAGCAGTTTTGGGGGTGCTTTGGTCATAACAGCTTTTGAGCAACTGTTTCTTTGCCTCTGGTATTCCCTGCCTCTCGGGTAGGGAGGGGGGAAGTGAAACTGTGGTTCAGACTGAGTCCTCTGGATGGCAAGAAAATTGCTGAGTAGCCGGTTTCCAGGTTGCCGAAGTTCTAGCCAGGGCCCAGTGTGGCTGCCAGAAGCAACAGGCTTGGAATTTCCTCTGCCTGATGCCAGCTCCACTTGGGCTGGCCACAGCACCTCTGCTGGGGCCGTGGCTCTGCTTGAGCTCTGCAGATGGGGCGCTCCCAGAGCAGGGGTTACACTGGAGCTGGAGCTGCCCCCCTTATTCTCACAGCCTGGTTTCTATTTTCTTTTCCAGGGTCCAAGATGTTTTGAATTATGCAGCCTGCGCCTCCCGCGGGGCTCCTTGAGCAGCCGCCTAATGAGCTGAGCTCCTGACAAACTTTGCTCTGGCTTTGGCTATGCTTGGAAAATTTTACAGCCTTTTCAGAAAAAGGAAATGCCAGGAAAGGCCTGTCTCTTCTTACTTTTATGAGGGGGTCCCAGTTGAGAGAGGGTGAGATGAGTTTGGAAAAGAAGACAGGAAGGATTTTGTATATGGCAGTATATACACTTTCTAGTGATCAGGGTGAGCAGACTCTGTGTATCTTGCCATAGTGGGCACAGTGGGGGCAAGACCTGCAGGGCACTTGGTGGATGCACCATGCACCAGGATGCAGTGACTCCTTTGCTGCAGGGAGGTGGTGGTCTGTGTCTTCCCTCCAGCTGCCAGCATAGCCACTGGCTGTTTAATCTTTGCTAATTATGCTTTTTCTGAATGGCAGTGGTTTTATTTCTATGTGGTCGCAGGCCATGTGGATATGCTGCATGTCAGTCCCCAAGGCTCGGGCGAAGGATTGCCACCGGCTGCTGTGCTGATGGTTTCCTTATGAGGGGATAGCACAGTGCCCAGGCAGCATGTTAGGGGCATACGGATGTATGAATGCAGGTGCTGCCTGCACAATGTTTGACCCAAAAGGGATAATCTTGCGTAATTTCCCACTTTGGATGAGAAACCATGTTAGGGAAAGAGAAACTGGGACCCAAAATAAACGATGACTTGCCTGCCTTCCCTTTGTAAGATGGTGCCAGGAAGGGAGGAAGGAGTCCTCTGTTTTGGATAAACTCCCCCTTGGTGAGGTGCTGAAAGTCTGCCTTTACATTTGTCTGGTTTCCTTCAGGAATGCCCACCAGTGATGTCATGGATCTCCCAACAAGTATTTCTGTCTGGAGAGGCACTGAGGGTACAGGCTGGTCCTTGCCATCCTCCTTGCATGTCCTCCCAGATCCCTTTCCAATGGTGAAAACACATCTGTGGAGACTGGGATGGGAGTCTTGGTTGGAGTCTCTAAAAACACAGGAGCCTGGGGAGTTGTGAAACTTCTCCAGTGGGAGGGATCGAGGTTTCTGTGCGATCCACAGGCATCAGCTGCTGCCAGTCGTTGTGGATGAGCATCAGACATGGGCAGTGATGGCTCTGGGTGGTAGGAGCCTCGCACTGGTCCTGCTTTGAGGGCTTTGCCTGTTACACTTGTCAGGAGTGTGGCTCTGGATAGCTATTTGATTTGGCAGCCTGCGCAGGCCTGGTAGCCCTAAGACTGGGATGTGGGCACTAGAATTGTGCCCTACTCTCCCTTTTTTCATCACTCTACCCTGCTTTCTGTTATTTTGGGCAGGAGAAAAAACACCTCCTTGTGTCTGTGTCCCCTCCTCCACCTGAAAAATGAGTGATATATCCCCTTTCCTTTTTCAGGGCTCATGCGCAGAAGCTGAGATTACATTTGACAGGAGAGGCCAAGCACCTTCACTCTGCTGCTGGGAATTATAAGAGTGGCCCTCCTGTTGGCTTTTTGCAGTGATGTGCTTCTCTGTCCCAGCTCATCCTCAGAGCTCAAATTGTGTGGGAAGCTGCTGGGGAGACTACTGAAAAAATAGTTAAATACTTTATTGTCATTTATTGCTGTGATGACATCTGCATATATATGGTTTAGAATGGCTGAAGTGGATGGTTTTTGTACTCTTTAATTAGTTTCCCAATTTTCAGTGGGGAATCCTGTTTCATGTGAACTTGACACTGCAAAAGAAAAAACCAAGCCCTGCTTGTCCTCTTTGCCATCAGAACAGTACAAATCCAAAGGAACCACAGATAAGTGCAGGGGCACGGCTGTGCTTCAGTCCGTGGCACCTCTCCTTCCAAAACATTTCCACAGGTCAGAGATTCAGTAATGATCTGCCTAGACTGCCCACCTCCACTGGAAAATTCAATGTGAGTTTTTGCTCCTCATTCTCTTAAAAAAAAAAATAAATTCAAAGCAAATAAAAACCTCTCCAAATCCCAAACCTGTTTTTGCTCTTTAAAAGTCAGTTTCATGAGTTGAAATTGTAACCATCTTGTTGATAAAAGAAGAGTTACTTTGCCTAAAGCAGAGCTTCAGCAAAGAAGTGTCCAGCCATTTCCAAATATTTTGATATAATTTTAGCCCTGATGTGTTATTTTAGTGAGAAGAATGATTTTTCCACCTGCTTGTGTGGTCAGGACCTTACCTGTAAGCAATTGCTTCTCATCCCACCTTGTGATTTCAGAATATTTGGAGACTCAGCTACTGCTGGCAAATGTTTATCATTTAGTTTATTATGCTTTTTAATCAAAAGTAATTTCACAAAGTCCTAGTCTGATTAAAATGTATTCCTTATATTAGTAGGGTTTAGTCTTCCTTTTTTTCCCCACCATAGTTTAAGGGCCTCAGGCTTTTTTCTGATGCTGTTGCAATATTAGGCTGCCATGGATAAGTCCTTTCCCCAGGACTCCCAGTAGCAGCCTACAGGCCCTTGGAGGGGCCCATGGAGGTCCACAGTGGTTTAACACCAGTGAAGCAAACTAGCCACCATGGGATTTCTGTTTCTGAGGCTGATGCTGGCAGTGCCATGCTTCAAGCTCTTTCACTGGAAACGGATGACGTTGACATTGCTCAGGGCTGCTGATTCCTGTCTGGGTGATGACATTTGTATTCATTTCACTACAACCAGATGGAGAAGTTAATTCCTTTGCCCAGCCTCGGGTTGAAACAAGACTGCCAAAGAGGTAACTGTGGCTGGTGGTTAGTTAATTGGAAGGGGAGCGAGAAGAGGTGAGCATATCCAAGAGTAATGCCATGTTTTGCCATTGTTCTTCCTCCAAGACCTGGTCCTGAGCATATTGGGTGGCTGCTCTTTCACTGTTTGATCTGTGGCTGTTTCTGTCTGTGGGTGGTCCAGTGGCTGGCGCTGTGGTGGCTGTTTGCAGTGTTTCTGGAAAAGCTACCAGGGTTATGCAAAGAATTGATCTTTCTTGGAAACTGATAGAGAAATCCCAATAGCAAACACTCCAGGAAGTCAGGCTCCTACATCTTCTTGCTACCTCCTTGCCTCCCCACTGGGCACAGACATTGATGTGCCTGTACTTCGACTCAGATTGTGTGCAAGTGGCTCAGCTTGAGGTGAGAGCTGAGCAGTGCTTCTGACAGACATGACATGCTGATGATCAGAGAGGGGATGAGGCAAAGCTGGGACCTGGCTCAGGAAGAACATGTGCCATCCAGGCTCTCTTTTGCACCCAAGGTGTGTGTCTGTGGGGTCCTCCCTGCTCTGGTGAGCCATGGCTAATGGCTGACCCTGGGCTTGGAAAGGAGGAGGGGTGTGGAGAATTTGAGATTGTAGGATGAAACAGTGAGGAATCTGTGCATCACCTTTGGCCAGTACACTAGTCTAATGCCTTGTCTGATTTGTATATCAATTAATTTTTATTTTAAGAGTACTCAAGTGGACCCAAGTGCCAGACTGCATGCTGTAGAAGGAACCCAGGAATTACTTGATTTGATCTGAACAAGCCTGTGGATGGTATCGCTTGATGAGCCAAAGATACCCCTCTGGGTCAAGTCAGTTCCTCTCAGTCTGAAATGGACAAATGCCAATTTTTCTGTGATCTTCAGGTCCCATTGAACAGTCTGGGCAGTGATTGAGGGAGAGTCTTGTAGTCACTGGTGATGGTCAGGATCCTCTCTGATGGTAGGATGGTTTGCCTGGGACCTGCCACTGCCCTTGGGGGTCCCAGTGTGAAGGGACCAATTTTCTAAGGTGCTGCTTCCCATCATCATATGACTTGTCAGACTCAGTGATGCTTGGCTGACCACATCTTGGGTTCAGGACAAAACCCATGGGAGAGGGGTGGTTGCAAGGTAGCTGTTGGTTGTAGAGCTCCTCTGGTCAGCCTCACTGCTGTGGGATGGGGAGAAAGTCAACCTCCCCTGACCAGAGGCAGGAAATTAGAACCACGTGGGCTGACTTGGAGCCTCACCGGCAACTCATGCTTGCAACAAAAGCAGCATGGTGAAGATTGGGCTCACTGGCTGACTGCCATGGTGCTGGTGGCCTTGTTCAGTGTCCTTCCTTTGCAAGGGGCGGGGGCTCCAGTGCTCAAAGCGGGAGGCTGCAGCCAGAGCTGGTCTCTCCTCTTTCTGCTGTGCATCCACCCTTAGGCACTTGTCTGGGCTCTCTGTGTGAGTGTCCGGCTGTTGCGTCTGCCAGGAATAAAGGCAGCTCATGGGCTGTGGCATGCTGCCTTCGCCCAGACCCCCACAGACAGACTCAGCCCCAGCACAACAGCTATGCTGGGGTTTGCAGCTGCCACTGCTTCCAGGGCAAGAAGGGTCTTGCAGTTTTCATGACAGGGATTTTTCCTCCTGCATCTGAGGTCTCTCAGTAGTCATCCTGAAGTCTTACTCTAACCTCAGCTGAGATGCCAGGACTCCCCAGTGCTGAAGTAGTGGTTATCGGAGGGAAAAGCAATGTAAGCTTTCTTGGTGGACTCTGTCGTGTTTGTCCTGTTCCATTACAGTGCAGCAGCAGTGGCACCAGCCGCTGACTTCCTCCCCTCACTGGGCTGGAGCGCTGCAGGCTCTCAGCAAATGCTGTCTGCGGACATCTGCTGCCTCCTCCCCCACTGCCTCCTGGCAAGCGGCAGCAGCTTCCCAGCAAACAGCCTGCTCTTTGCATCACCCCCCGCACACCCGACCAAAGCTCCCTTCTGCTCTTACAGGCACCTTCGCAGGACCTTGAAATGGTGGTTTCCCCAGTGCTGGCTTGGCTCCAAGCAGCCTTCTGCTTCACAAGACCACAGCTGAAAAAAATCAGGGTGCCTGATGGAGGAGAAAGGCTTGTTAAAGGTGATGCTTACTGGGTTCTGGCTCATGATTCAAACAGGCAGCCCTCTCTTTGGCAGGGCTCCAGCCAGCGCCTGGGGCCTGAGGCAGGCACGGAGTCTGGGGCAAAAAGCTTGGAGCCGTTTGACAGGAGCAGATGTGGTAAGGTCAGCTGTGAACTGCAGCCCTGGTGCCAGAGCTGGATGCTTTGGGCTGGTGTCTGGCTTGAGTATGTCATGTGCAGCTAAGGGAGGCAAAGTTCACTATTGCAGGTATTCATGCAGCCCCTTCTAGGAGACAGGAGCTTTATTTCTTTCTGCTCTGGCCAAGTAGGGGGATGATTTCCTCCTTAGATATAGACAGCCACAGGGCTGTGGATTTCTGTCTCCTGAGAGTAACCCCCAGGCTTGATAGTCCTGCCATCTTGGCAGTAGGAAGCACCTGGCAGAGTGACATTTCTGTGGGTTCAGTCTCTCAGTGCTGCTGCACCAGGTTCCCATCTGTGGGTATTAGCGTTTGGCACCAGAAGGTGTGACAGTAACCTAAGAGATCTTTACCCCAAGCCCAGGCAGTCCCCTAAGCCACAATTGCCAAGATGCCCTGGCTGCATTTTGTGTGCTTCTAGCCTGGGGACTTCTCTGGAGAGCAGAGGAGCTGGGAGGGATGGAGCGGAAGGATTTAATGAAGTGGGCACAAGAAGCGTAGCAAACTCTTTTCTCCTGAAACCAGTGAAGCACTAAAGCAGCTGGGAGCATGAAGGCAATGCCTGTCTGTGATCTCAGGGAATGCCCAGAAGGAGGGCTGAGGTATGTGGATTAGTCAGAAGAGATGGTAGAGGATGAAAGAGGATTCAGCAGCTCTGACTGTAAAGGCAGTTTTGGAAGAAGGAGCTGGAGGGGTTGCAGGTGGGGCATGAAAACAAGAGCTTGGAAAGATGGGATAAACAAAGCCAGTAGGGATATTTGACATTTTGTACCTGGATCAGAAAGATGTGAGCACAATTTGAAGTGATTTAGACAAGAAGGCACAACTCTGTGTTTGGAGGGAGAAGGGATCATCATCCTCACTGTGACCATCTTTGTGGTGGAGGAGTGCAGAGGCACAGCCAGATCTCCCCTGGCAGCTTGGAGGAAGCTTGGCGTTATATGGAGAAGTTTTGCTTGGCACATAGTTGACAGTAGGTTCTGGCCCCCCGTTTGGTTTAGTAAGGCTGTAGTCTGTGACTGCGCCTGGTGTTAGAAGAAGTGGTAGTGGGAGGGCTGTGTGGATGCCATGTAAATAGTGCTGGAGGAGCCTGCGAAATCATCTGAGTGCCTGTGAGGGATGTGGCATAGAGATGGGAGCTGTGGGACAGGGTATCTGGCTGACAGCGAGCAGTAAGGCCAGGGACTGCATGGCAAGCAGGGCCAAGGCTCTGTAGTGTCACCAGCAAAGGGCCCTGGTGCACCTGTTGGCCCACTTCTGGGTGCCAGTCTGTATCAACTGGACCCAGTGCTGCTGCACGGAGGGAAAGAGCCTGGAGTAGATCCAGCAGCCAGACCCAAGTCGAGTGCTTGGGTGTGCTGTCTGCCGGGGCAGTAGCCACAGACCCCTTCTCTTTGTTGTTGTGATGCTGAGCACAAAGGAGATGAAGCAAGGGAAGGATGACGCACGTATTTGAGAGGTAAATGAGAGATAGCACTGAGAAACAGAGCTGAGGTCTCTTCTTCTTTTTGTGCTGGCAAATACTCAGTGCGATGGGGGCAGAGGGATTGGGCTGCAGGCCAGAAACACTCACACACATCCCTGAGAGGGGAAGCAGAAATGGTGCAGGAAGCCATGCTCTTGCCTGCACAGGTGATCCAGAGCTGCTGCAACTCAGGGGTGAGACAGCAAATCCATGCCTCCCCCACCCATCTAGACCCTGTCCCAGAGTCTAGGAGGAGATGGTTAAGGAGGTAAGAAGGCTCTGGCAGGCAGCCTTTAAAGCCCCCACTGGGGGATAGGGGTGTCACCAGCTGCTGGAGGCAAGGAGTGGTAGGTTCTGGTGTTTACCCAATGCTGAGGAGAAGCAGAAGGTGCCATGTGGAGGCCAGTTATTGTCTCCCCTGGGAGATCAGTGCGGGAGTGCAGGGGAAGGCACCTGGGCATGATGTTATCCTGAGAAGAAAGCACTGATAATTAGAGGCAGAGGGAGCACCAGGGCCGAGGAGATTGCTGGGGAGGACATCCTTCCTTTGAGCAAGGAAGGGATGCCAAGAGTCCAGGAGGACCCTGGCCATGGGAGCACTCTCTCCTGGGAGTGCCTTGGTTAGTGCCTCTGGTTGTGACTTTGCGCCTAAAGGCTTCCTGGAGGGAAGTGGCATGGCAGGTGCTGGTGTATGGACTGCAGGGACAGGTGCTGGGCTCAAGGAGAGCGATACCTGGCTCTTCTCCCTTCTCTGGTGGTGCTGGATGCACTCCTATGAGTTACCATTCCCTCTGTGCCAAGGCTGGTATAAGACTTTACCCCAAGTGCTTGGCTGTCACTCTTCTGGGCTCTTGTTTTCCTCTGCAAGAAGTCCAGCTCCTGGATTGGGCCTGCAAGCAGGACTCTGTCACTAGTGGGTCAGAAGCAGGCTGAGCCAGCACACAGGGAGCTAAACACAGGCCCCAGGCAACACCGAAGCACCAGCTGACCCTTTTGGGAGGCCAGTGGCCTCCCTAGCCTAGACTTGTGTGGGGTGGCCGCAGTGGGCCTGCAGCAGCTGTCTTCCCTGCCCTGGAAGGATGGAGCCAGTAGGGGGGGAAGGGAGAAATCAGTCTGCAAAGGGTTAATAGTGACTCCAGCCTGCTGCTCAAAGCCCAGGCCCTGCTGCAGGAGTGGTGTTGAGCAGCCTGCTCCAGTTGGCGTCTGTCCCAGAATGCTTTGGAAAAGCACTGGCCTCTGACCCCCAGTACAAACTGAGCCCAGCACGTGGGAGGGAGAAATTACTCCCAGACCTTCAGGCTCCAGGGTTTACAAGCTGCCTGCAATAAAGCAGCCATTTTTTCTGACAGTTATTAAATCTCCCCTTTTAGCTCGCTGCAAACCTCCGCCTGTCGTTCCCCTTCCCTGTCCCCAGACCCACGTTGTGCTTCTCCTGCTCAAGCCCAAAATACCTCTAAAATGTGAGGCAGGCCTTTTTGGGGAAGGCTGGAGGCTGGGGAGAGCTCCAGCCACTGGTTCATGAGCAGTGCCCCTCACCCTGCAGCGGTGGGTCCTATCCGGCTTGGCAGCTGTACTTGTGTCTGTCTGCCTGCTTTTTGCATGAGCCAGTGCAGGCAGCAGCCAGCTTCCCCGTGTGCCTTGCTGCAGCATAGCCTGGGGGAATCCTGCACCTGCTTCCCCCACTTGTGGGGTGCACATCTGCAACCCCTCTTCTGAGCCCCCTTGGGGCCAGTGGGGCTCTGCTGATGGACCACATTTCAGTATAGAGTCCATGCTGGGGACTGAGAACCAAAGGGCAAAGGTTTTCTTCTTGGCCTTGCTGAAGGCTGTGGCAGCTATGGACAGGGCCTTGGTTTTTCTTTGCCTCAGTTCTGCTATCTTGAAATGGGAATAGGAGCAGGGCTTGTGCTTACCTGTCGTCAGCTCCTTAGGTAACTTATTCTGTCTGCACTCCCTGCAGTGAGCGACGGATTAATTGCTAGGGAGGCTGACCAGTTTCTATGGGAGATCACTGCGTGGGAGGCTCACGAGGCTTCCTTCACCAGCTAGTGTTTGTGATGACTGCTGCAGCTGGAAAGTGCCAAGAACTGCTTATTCACATAGGATTTCGTGACCATCCAGTTGTATGGAAGTGCCGAGTTGGCATGGAGTAGTGAGCACTGCCTGTCTGGTGCTGTGCTGAACACGCCAGCATGTTGAGTTGCTGCAAAGGGTGTGGGGAGCACGTGCTTTTGTTTGTACAGTACTTTGGGAACAGAACACTCGTTACAAGCAGCTACCATGCCATGGGCACTGTGGGATCCAGATAAATAAAATGGGAGCTGGTATTTCAAAACAACCTCTTCCCTGCTCCTCCCACCTCCTGTGCACATTCCTCTGGCAAGGAGCAGGCAAAGGTGAGGAGGTGCCTGCAGAATGCAGCCGTAGCCCATGGCCTGAGACCAGTTGCAGCAGCAGACAGCCTAGGCTCCACAGCTCTCTTCCCAGCAGATGTAGGACACATTGAATGGAGCAGGTCACCTTAGCCTTAGCCGTGCCAACCATCACGAAGGTGATACCTGCCTGGGCACCCAGACCGCAGTCCCTAGCCCTTGAGGTGGCTGGAGGAAACCAGCTCCGAGGGTAGCCCTGGAGCCTTAGGCTTTCACTGCACTTCTTTTTCAGACCCAGTGGTTTGCCAGGAGCAAAGTGCCTTAGTGGGAATCTCACACTGCACTGACTGGCACTGGCAGAGCTGTGCTGCACCTTGCTCTGTTCTCTACCCCTGGGCACAATGAGGCAGGGAAGCCATTTTCCTTAACATGTCTTGGGCCGGTCTAGGATTTACTCAACACAGAAGAAAAAAGCACATTCATCCGAATTCCCTTCTCTCTTCTCTCCGAGGCTTGGTTTTTGTTTTTAAATCTATATGGCAAGCAACCAAACTGGCTGAGTCAGTCAGCTGGCTGGCCACCAGAAGTAAAAATGTGGTTTTGTCCCCTCCCTTGTTCTACCCCCCTTCCCCTTAGATTTTTTTTCTCCTTCGCTTAGCGACAGTTTCATGTATTTACAACAAACCTCTTTCTGCCTCCTTCTCTCTTGGGGCTGGGACAAGTGGAAGCTGGTTTTTATTTTCAGAATCAGCCTACAGAGATAAGGTGCAGGAGGGCAGCCTGGCTTTGCCTTCTTGGTTCTGCTCACAGTGATGCCGCCTGGGAGGAGGGGGAGCTCCCCACTGTGTTCAGGCCTTTGCAGGCTGATGACAGCATCTGCTGTCCTACACGCAATTAGATAGAGAGGTGAAGTGCCTTGCCCAAGGCCACACAGGCCAGGCCTGGGAGGGTGGGAACTGAGAGTCAAACCTCCTTTAGCAGCTGACATCCAGAAGCCATGCTGGCTGTGGGCTGCCTTTCACGGGGCAGGAAGCTATGTGATGTTCGTGAGTGTTTACCAATGCTCCTGGCTGCTGTGGTGTAGGGATGGTTTGGTTGAAACGTGCCCTGAAGTTGTCTCCTCCACTGGGAAGATGGGAGCCAACAATACTCCTGTGTGAATAGCCAACATCTTGTAGAGGGACAAGATGCACTTTTGTCAAGGGGGAACCAGGGGTGTTTGGCCACTCTGCTGGCAGTCTGCATGGGCAGCTGACCAAGTTTCAGGCACCTCGTGCTGGGTTGCTCATGATGCCTGTAGCCTGAGGAGAGTTGCAAAAGGGGCAGTTTTCTTGCTGTGGCCTGTGGTTTGGGTTTGGCCATCAACATCTTTAATGTGTAGGCATCCAAATTCTGTGGCCCCATCTGTAAGCAGCCTTGTGACCCATTCCTCTGGTGGAGAGGAGATGGCACAGGGGGTGAAGCAGGTGTGATTCAAGTAATCACTCTGCTCCTCCCCTCCTTTCTTGTGACAAGCCTGTGTTCCAGCCTGAACTGTGTGACAGATTGTGACAAGTCATGGGATCTCAATGTGTGTCCCAGCTCCCAGCCACTGGGTGCTGGGAGCGTGTGGCACCCCACATAAGTAAAGCTTACTGAGCTGTAAATAAAGGAGGCTCCTCCAGCGAGAAGTTTTCAGATGCAAATTGGCCAGTTGGCTTCAGAGATGGATTTTCTTAATTTCTGTGTTGATTTTTGCTATTTCAAATGCATACAATGCAGCAAATTCTCCAGTCTGACCCTGGGTTCTGTGTACTTCAGCAAGGGGGCTGCATGAGAGTGAGCAGCTGGCTGCCTGCTGCAAGCCGCACAGTAGCTGAGGGATACCCACCTTGGTCCAAGCTAGTTTGTTGCTTCCTCTGTCACATATCACAACTTAATCACAGGACATACATCCAAGGCAGCAAAAGTGGGGAAGGGGAGAAACTGATTTCCTGTTTTTTATTTTAGCAAGGATGTGACGGACTAAGAAATGTTAAAAGGCAAAATAAACCCTTCATGATATTTTGCTCTGTTGAAATGAAGGGAATTGAAAAATGGACTAAGGGGCTTGAGAACACAGATGGGAAAGGTACCCACAAGTTGCTGTTAAGGCTGAGCCTCTGTCACATGTCACATGAGGAATGCAGACATGAGGGGAATGATAGCTATATTATTCCCCAAGAGGTATGTCTCTGCACATGTAGCTGTGCCCCCACCTCTTCTCTGATGGCTGGTAGCCATCTCTGATGGTCAGCTATACAGTAAAGCCTGGTAGCCATCTCTGACGGTCAGCTATATGGTAAAGCTGGAGGTGGCTGTGAAAGTACTGCAGTGTGCAGACATCTGTGGGTCATACAGGAATTGTGGCAGCAAGACAGAAGAGGTGAGGAAAAGTGAGAAGCAATGCTGGGACCTGGTGGTGGCAGAGATTTCTGGGACTGGAAATTAGTAGCGGGTAATGGATGTTGCACACTTGCTGGGCAGTAAGGGGAGCTTTAAGCTGGGGATGTATCTCGTGCCTAGTGCCTAGTCCTCAGCCAGAGCCTAGTCCTCAGTCTGTCATCACTTCTCTTTCCTTTCCCATCTCTTAAGAGCTTATGCCCATAGGCTTGAGGAGGTGTGGGAAGAGGAGAGCTCTGTAGCAATACCTGAGTGTCTCTCTGATGGAATCACTGTGCCTGCTAGAGCCACCCTTTTTCCTTAAACTTGTGGTCGTTCACTCAACAACCATCCAGGACAGAAGAAGAGAAGGAATGGTTTGGAAAGGAATATAGTGACCTGCAGTTTGCTGTCACCTCTGGCCAGGTACTGAAGTGGATACCATTGTTTTCCACCAAACATGGAGCACAGTGGGGACCTGACCCAGAACAGGAACTTTTTGTGTGCAGTGCTTTTGGAAATTGTTTGTGTTAGTGGATGCCTACTTGATCCTGGTACTTAACCTGTTTGCTTTTGGTTTTGCGAGAGAGAAGAAAGCAAGACTTGCCAGTTCAGTTTTGTCCTAATCTGTGTCATTTTTGGGCCTTGCCTGGGCCCTTGCCTGATTGCAAACCTGTGGGGATCTTGAAATCCCATTGCTCTTTCTGATAGATAGGAGTGGAGAAAATAATCCTGAAATGGATCTGCTGTTTAAATCCTTTCCACCTCATGATCTGAAACCTCTGATGAACTGCCTGGCCTTCAGCCCCCCTGTTTACACCCTAGCTGGACTCCTCAAAATACTGGTGCTGCCTTACAGCTGTTTGTGGTGTTCCTCCACCCAACAATATAGTTTTTAAAGTTGAGGGAGTGGAGGAGGGAAGCATCCCTGAGGGACTATTTAACTTCCAGACTTGCTTGCATTCTGCTCCCCAGGCAGGTGACTGGAGTTTGGCACAGTCTGTTTCTAACCTCATCACCAGAAAAGATGCTTGTAACAAGGTCTGACCCATGGTCAAACTTCTAAACAAACAAAAACTCCTGCAGCAAATCAATACCTGGATCAATGGGGTTTTTTCCCTCTCTCAGAAATAGAGTACAGCTGTGTTTACTCAGTCTGCTGAGGCTGTTTCCTAGGTCATCTCCCTGCCAAAGCCTGAAATGAAGAGCTGGAATTTCAAGTTCTTGCCCATTTCCGTTGTCACCTGAGTTGAAGGACTACCTGCATTTTAGGCTTCACTGAAAGTCTTGCTTATAGTTTTTGGAGCTAGCTGGCTATCTTCAGTACATCAGAGGGGTGAAAGGCACTGGGCAGCTTGGCAAACCCTGAGCAAAACTGTGGCGATATGTACTTTTTGCCTTCTGATCTTCCTACTTGTCAGGTGCCCTTTTGAATGCACTCTGGGAAAAGGTGAATGACACTTCAGTGGACTCAGTCCCTTCCACTGGCCCATACCTATAGGGACAGATTTGAGGGAGCCCCCCACAGTGTTTCCCACCAGTGGGCTCTGTGTGTGTGTGTGTGTGCGTGCGTGTGTGTGTGTGTGTGCGTGCATGTGCTGGACAAGGAGGCTTAGCACGACATGTGCTGTGTTGTGGCAGGTGTTTGCCATCGCATCACCAAGGGAGTGAGGGATTGGCAGAAATGGAGCACTCCGAAACAGCCTCATCCTGCACAGCCAGGCAGTTTTGTGTTTGGAACTTTGTCTGTAGTTTTACTTGGTCTGGAATGGAAAACCACTCTTGT
The DNA here is from genome assembly GCA_013400735.1 of Pomatostomus ruficeps. NCBI lineage: Eukaryota > Metazoa > Chordata > Aves > Passeriformes > Timaliidae > Pomatostomus > Pomatostomus ruficeps. Next base: position 108,295 of record VYZT01029293.1, on the reverse strand, counting down.
GGAAGTAGTTAGAGATGAAAATGTAGCTCCTATCTGATCCTCGGGCTGCTGTCACTATGTGGAAGATGGACACTGCTTGTTCTCTCCCTGGGGCCATGCATGCACATCACCCTATGATGTGGCATCAGCAGGGCCAGCAGCCAGGGCTGAGCTTCTTTGTGATGGTCTCCAGTGAATAATGGGTGTTTGAGTATGAGCTCTGTTTGGCACATAGCAGGTGGGCAGCACTGTGTCCTGGGGATGCTCAGGAGGATGGCCTGCTCCTGGACAATACGTCCAGATTTGGGACTTGACAGCTCATTTCCTATTTTGCATTTGACCATGAAAATGATTGTTGTCTCCTGGATTTGCCCATGTGGAGTGAGGCTAATGGGCTTGGCAGTCAGAAGGGTGAACCCAGTCATGTCTGTGAGGTTTGGAAAGAGCTATGAGAGACTTGGAGCCCACTCTGCTCCAAAGCTGTTATATCTGCAACCTTTCCCAGACTCTCTCTGTGAAGTGTTTGAGAAAATCCTGCAAGCCACAGCTGGATGTGAGTAGGGTAGTGTGTCCTAGGCCTCACGCATATCAAGCTTTACTTGCTTTTGCTGTGAGGTTCTGGTGCCCAGGGGTGGAACTGCTGAATTTGCTGAGCCAAGCATTGAACAAGAGAACTGATGTCCTCCATTCCCTGCTGTGCTGTAGGGTAGGCTCCCTGTCTGGATTGGAGTGCCAGGGCCTTGGTACAGTGGGACTTCTCGTGCTGAGGCCGAGCAGGACTGGGCTGCAGGAGGAGAGGTGTCTGGCTGTGTCCTGCAGCACTGCTGTCCCAACGAGGAAGAAAGCATGGCAGGACTTCCATCACATCCACTAGCAGAGAGGCTTCCACCTTCTCTCACACCCACGTGCTGGTAGACACGCACATGTGTACAGATACAGGTTCATACCAGCGTGAACATGCTCGTGCGGATTCACATGAATTTGCAGTTAAGCAGGCACACCCACGCCAGCATGGATGCAAACAGACCCATGCTGGTGCAGGCCTGCTTGCTGTCATAGAGGCAGACGTGTTCATATTTGCAGGACTCTGGGCTTGTGCTGGCACAGGCACAGGCATACATGCTCCTGCGCTCACAGACACTGGCAATGGAGCTAAGCCATGGCACTGGTCTATTTTTGGGAAGCACTCCTAAGAATTGTGAGCGTGTTTCAGATGTTAAAGTCTTAGATGGGGGAAAGCTAGAACAGATGGCTGGAGGGTTCAGAGCAGCATCCCTGCCGAGAACAGATATTTATAGGCAGATTTAACCCTTGTGTGGTCTCTGGAGCCACATTTAAAGGGATGGCATCTGGAGCAAACGTGGTAGAGCCAAGCAATGACCTCTGAGGATGTGCTGTCCTATCTAGTTTCTGTGAGCCGATTATCAGTGTAGTCTGGAAATCCCATCTATGCTCTACCTGTTTCTCAGGGGACGCAGCTTTCCCTAGACCATAGAGCCTGGTTTCTATAAGCCTCAGTGAAAACGGGCTGGTTGTGGTTATTATTTGCTGACCAAGCTGGGGCAGCGGGTACTGCGGCTGCCATGTGCTTGCGTGACCAGCAAAATGAGGACAAAGATTGTTTTGTCCCTGTTGCCCTGATTTTTTTCCTCTTTTTTTTTTTTTTCTTTTCTCTTTTAGCGAAGTTACCCCGATTCTTCCTTTTCCTTGTTGAAAGCTGATACTGTGTTTTCTTTCAGGCATGCCATCTTGTAAAGAGATGCAGATTAAACCATGCCCTGTCAGATCCATCAGATGTTTTTACCTGCCCTTATCTTGGACTCTTGTGCTTGAGGATTTAGGGAAGTGCAAAACCCATCTAGGGGTTGTGCTGCTTTGTTGAACAGAGTTGGCTGCAAAGTGAGCAGCATGGCAGGTTTGCAGTTACAGCTCTATTTGCAGTCCTTTCTTCGAGAGCATCTAGCCTTCCTTTTGGGGTCTGAGGTAGTGTTGTATTTAACTTGTCTGGCATGTCTTGAAGTGGCCTTCATAGAGCTGAGTATCAGACACGGGAGAAAGTGATCTGGAGAGAAGGAAGAAAGCCATGCCCTCAGGTGGGACACATAAAGAACTGACAGATTAGTTATCTGAGAGTTGCGGGGAAGAAGGCACTGGCTCTGAAAGCATGAACTAGGGTGCAGGCCTGGGGAGCTGTGTGAGTCTGCTCAAGCAGCTTTCCAGTCCAGCTCTGGCAAAATTAGGGAGCAGTGGCACTCCTGGAGCTAGTACAGGGCACTGAGAGACTGGATAAAAAAGAAATGGAAGTGGGTGCTACTGGCAGAGTTGGTGCTGCCAGGTCAGAGAACAATGGCTTCCAAGGGGGCATGAAGCTCTGCTGCAAAGTCTCGGAGTGTGACAGGGTGCTGGTCTTGCCTTGGGGATCAGCTCTGTGCTTTGAGGGTGTGAACTGAGAGCATCCCCGAGTTTTCTGTACACTGATGTGCTGGGCATGGGAGATGCAAATACGTAGAGAGTGGGAGTATGTTGGAGCTGCTTGCTTCCTTGCTTATTCATTCCACTTTCAGATTGTGGAGGCTTGGAAAGCAGTCACTGTAGTCCCCCCACGCGCAGTTGTGTTCTCACTGCTTGCCTATGTGTCACATGGAGGAGTTTTCAGGTTTCCCAGAAGCTCTTGGTCCCAGGTCAGCACTTGCACCCACAATTGAAATGTGATTTTACGATGAGAAAAACTGGTTTCGGCTCCTGCAGCATCCCCCGCATATCCCAAAAGCACAGCTGATCCTGCTGGATACCCAGGTGTGAAGCTGGCTGTGCTGGCAGTGCTCAGCCAGCTCACAGTCTGGTCTGCTGCATGGTGGTGTCATCTGGCAGCTTTGTGTCCCTGGCCATCTGACTGCATTTGGTATCCAGACAAATCAGTAGGAGCGAGGTTGCTTGGCAGGGCCACCGGGCATGCCGACGTGGTATTCCTGTGGCTGGGCTGGCCAGTGTTCTTCCAGGGCCCACAGGAAGGGCCGGCAGCCACCCTCTCTCCTCCCACCTGAGGAGGCAGAGCGAGAACCTGGCAGGAACAACCGCCCAGTTGAGTAACTGCCAGTCCTGGGATCTGCCCACACTTGCCCGGCCTCCCACAATGGCCCCATTGTTCCTGAGAGGGCAAGGAGGAGGCTGCCTGCAGCTCCCTGGGCATCATTAACCCTCTGCCTGCCCGGAGCAGGCTGCAGGATAGACATACATGGGGCAGGAGGTCCCGTGGGCAGGTGGAGGAGCTCCCACTACCCTTGAGTGCAAGGAGAGGAGCTGCAGGGGAGCACCAGCCTGTCTCTGCCACCTGCTTCTAAAATCGCCTCTTGCTGCTGTTTTGAGGACAGCTAGCAGAGGCCTGTGCTAAACACATACACTGGAGAGACAGGGCCCCGCTGAGCCTTGATTTCCTCTGACAAGGCATAGGGAGGCTCTTTGCCTTCTTCCAGACTGCTTTCTGCCATGGCCTTTCCTTCGGAGCAGTCGCCAGTGGCTGGGTTGCTTGGGCCCCGATGTGCGTGCCAGAGCAGGACATGTATTTAGGAATGGGACATTTAGGGTCTTGAGGGCTAATTCCAGTGGCTAAGGTATCGGCGTGGAACCCGTTTAAAGCAATTCCAGACTGATCAAAGTGCCTTCTTCCTTCCTGTCCTGTAACGTGATCTCGGGCCAATGAGCTGCTCGGGGTCTGCTGTGGCTTCTGGTTCCTGTTGTTGTGGAGACAGAGCCTTGGAGGGCACAGGCGTGCCTCACCGCGGGCGCAGGCTGAGAGCCAGAGCACAATATCCGTGTGCTGAAGAGGACAACAAGTACCCTGTCGCTGGCCAAAGGAGCTGGACGGTCGTGTCCCACTCTGCTCGCTGGCTGTGCGTTGTCCGTCTTTCAATAGCAGTTGTGCTTCCCCACAGCTTTCTGCTATGTGTGTTTCCTGATCAGCTGATTCCAGGGGTTATAGGGCTGCCTCAGCACCCCTGCTCTATCACAAACTTCCTCTCCAGAATCCGTGGGATGAGGAAGAGGCATTTGACTAGCATGCCAAGACTCTGTGCGGGAAACTTTCTGGATGTCAGTCTTAAGAAATGTCGACCCTGATGTATCTCATGATAGCTCAGAGACTGGAGAATTGGCTCAGTAATCCAAACAGCTGAGGACTTCGAAACCTAATAGATACCTTGTGAAAGTCACCAACTAGTGCTTCTGCAAACCCTGATGCCAACTTGCTTACATCATTACCTAAATGGCCATCCCACTTCCAAAAGATCTCTTATTTCCTCCCACTCAGTAGCCTTTGCACTCTTCTCCCCTCCTTTGTACCCTGGTCTTTGTGTAAGGGCAGACTAGCCTCTGAGACTTGGGACTGGGTCTGTGGGGAAGGCCATGCTGCTTTGCACCCTTCGAGTAGCAGAAGTTGGGGAGTTTCAGCATTATGTATGGGGGAGGCTTCTGGGGGTAAAGGTGAAGCATATTGAGGAGGTAGAACAGCTGCTGTCTTGGGGTGCGCAGTGGGGAAATCTCCCTCCAGATTGGTGCTAGCCCAGACTCTGATGGTAAAGCCAGATGGGGAGCAGTGGCTCCCCTCTCCTCGAGGTCTCTCCCTCCCTTTCCAGCCCAACACTGGAGTCCCAGTACTGCCTGCAGGCAGCTGCCACCACTCAGCTGCAGGATCTCTGCTGCCAGTGCTGATCCTCTCTGCACTGGGGAAGGTGAAAGGTTTCCCAGGGTGGAATTTCCTGCGAGGTAGTTGCATAGCTGCTACCCCTGTGACCTGACACCCCGATGTGCCTTAGTCACGATGGCATGCAAATATGAGGCAGCGAGGTGGGGGCTGGAGGGAGCTGCTGGGGAAAGGAAGTGACCTCAGCCATGGTTTAAATATAGAGCCCAGCGTTTGCTGCTGCTGGGCCTGGTATTTATAAACTTGGAGGAATGCTCAGCAGCTCTCTGCATCTCTTCTACAGTCCAGGCTGGCAGAGGGCAGTGTGGGGGTCAAGGTGTTGGGACAGCCATTCTGCTTCCCCCTCTTTCCTGCATTTCTCTGTCAGCTCCCTCTCCCCAGATGTGCTGGGGTACATCCATGTGTGTGCCCAGTTGCACAGACATGGTGCTGCAATCCAGGCAGTTTGCAGGCCTGCAGGTGTTCCAGCCTCTTCCTTTTGTGCAGGTGTGTCCTTTGTATGTTGCATTTAGTGTCAGGATTGCGTACAGGAAGAGTCCAACTCTTCCCCAAACTCTCTGCCATGAGACTCCTCAAAGGCAAACAAACTTCTTGCACTGCTGGTTGTAGAGCAGCGTGCAGCTGGGGTACACAGCACTGAGAGAGGTGGTAGAGGTGTCCCTGCCACAAGGGTTTCCTGCATGGGACCCTGTCTGCAAAGACTGTGCTGTTCTTCAGGCTGGAAGGCGATCTGAGCTTGCTCAAAGGGAGAGTTAGTGTTTTGGGGAGATTTTCTGCCAGGTGGTATGGGATGTCTAGCCCTCTTGCAGTGTGCAATCTCTTGAGGATTTTTTTCCTCTTTTATATGAGAGAGTGTAGTAAGCATCTGCTGCAGGATGTGGTGCATGGCTCTGCTCCCCAGCACAACCCTCCGCACCCTGCGGAGGCTCTGATGTGAAGGGCTGAGGTGCCAAGGAAGCCTGGGGTCCAAGTGCACACACTGTGCCTCAGTCCAGGCACTGCTGGGCTGGCAGGATGTGCAGCGAGTTGGCCCATGCTCAGCCCTGGCCAGTCTGTGGATGCCCTGGGTGACGGTGACACCTAGTGGCTTCATCCCACAGGCTCTACCTCGGGGCCAGAGGTGGGGCATCTGGAAAATGATGATTCTGGACAGCTACCATGAAGCTGGACCGGGCATAGGCAACAGACCCTGCAGTGCTCTGGAACCCTTGTGTCTCTGGCTTGGAGATGGGGCAGGGAAGGCATCCTGTGTGATGGCCCTGCTGAAGATGGCTAGTCTGTCACAGAGCCCTGCAAAGAGACTTCCTTCTAAAAAGAAGAGCAGAAACTGTTGTGTTAAAGCTTGGAAGCTCCTCGTGAAGTTCTGGCATTGCTGGGTTCCAATCCTCAACGCTGCCAGCATTGCAGACTTCTTTTTTTATTGCCAAAGGATCCTAAAGTGGTTACTGAATCCTAGATGCAGCTGAAAGACTGTCCTCAAAGGCTCAGTTACATCAGCTGTTTACCTGACGTGTGACCCTAGGCAAGACTTGTCACCTTTGTGATTCTTGTGGAAAAGTTGGGGTTTTAAGGTCTCAGCTGTGAGCCCTGCTGCTCAGGAGAGCTGGTGTGAGGCACAGCTCACTAGGTAGGTTTTTTAGCATTACTTGCCCAGTCCCAGTAACTCCAGTGCACAAACACAGTGGAAATGGCCTGAGGAGATGGCCTGAGGAGGTCTCTTCATCCCATGTAGGAACTCTCCACGGAGGTCTGTGTTGTGGCCTTGCATTGCAGCCTGTGGTGTTATCTGCCAGAAGGGTTCTCTCAGGGAAACTGCCCCATTCATGTACAGATGAGCTTGTCTTTGTGCATCCCAGCACAGTCAAAGGCTGCCTGGGAGTGTCCAGCTGTCACAGGAGCCCATGTTCCTGGCCAGATTTCACATACTGCAGGATAAGATCCTGTCTCAGAGGAAATTGAAGCTCCCTGAGCAGCAGCGGTACCTTTGGAAGAGATTTCTGGCTTTGCTTCCTGACCTACTAGATGCTGTTACTTGACTGCAGTCTGGCAAGCTGCAGCGCACAGGTGGCTGTACTGCCCTGCATGTGGGGCATCTGCAGCTTCCTGCAGGTCTCTCACTGACCCATCCCCAGCAAGTCGCACTAGCCAGTGTATGAAGCAGTTCCTTGTTATCCCAACAGATACACACGTGACTGTCGAGTAACGTCTGGCATGGTTTCATGCAGGGTTTCTATAGGGAACACACCAGTTGGACTGGGAAGCTAGAAGGCTCTGCAGATCTGGTGTTGGACCTGGAAACTCCCTGAGCACAGGACATGAAGCCAGGCTCTGGCTGGGGCTGCAGTAAGGAGGAGAGGAGTGGGAGAAACTGTTGAACTAGGGGGACAAGTAAGGGCTAGAAAAGGTCTTGTAACCCTGACTGGACTGAAGCTGTGACAGGAGAGAGGTTGTAGGGTGCTGGGCAGAAAGCAAATGGCATTCCTGATTCACCTTGCTGTCACTGAGCCTCAACTTCCTCTCACGTTACATTGGATGTGTGTCTCTAGGTGGAAGGGAACATGAATGTGAGGTTTTGTTATACTAAAGAACTTTGAGACTTGTGGCCAAGCAGCCCCACAGAAATTCATCATTCCCAAGATGGCTCCAAATGACAAGAGATCAGCAGGCCTGCCAGAATGACTCAGAGAACTGCTAGGATTCAAAAGAGCACTAGATTCTCTCTGCAGGTCTTTTAGGACCCTCCCATACACCTGTCGAGGGTACCACCTTCTCTGCCATTTAAAAGGGCACGAGAAGGATCCAAGAAATAAACAGACATGAAAAGGGGCTTCTCTATTTTAACAGTCTGACAGAGCAAGAAAATTTCATTACACATTCAAAACAGATGACCCTTGTCAGCAGAGTTGCCCAGTGTAACTCCCTGTCGTCCAGTGTCTCCAAGTCCATCTGGCCAAAGCAAAGCTCAAATGAGAATGCCTTTAGCAGCAGCAGCCTGGGTTAAGGCTGTTCTCGCTGGTGATGAACACTCTCAGGCAAGTGTTCCCATACTGGGATCAGGGAGATGATCCTGTAGTCATTGGTTGCTATACAGTGGGACGTCTCGCAGCTGTGCTTGTTGGGCTCAGGTCGGTTTCAGGCTCCGCTGGCTGTTCAAACCCATCCCTGACTCTTGGCTGGAGCTGGCTGGCTGACAGCAATGCTATTTTGCTACTGGTTTTGAGGGGTTTTGTTTGGTTTGAATGGTCTTGTGAAAAGGATTGTTTAGAACAACCATTTTTGCATGGAAAAGGTCAAGTTTCTGATTCTGATCTTTTCTCAAAACAGAAATGATCCAAGGGTCTCAGACTTCAAAAATCTCACTTCTGGAAAGTTTGTTGTAGTCTTTCCCTCCATGAAATACACTGACTTTCTTGACATAGTATGGTATTTCTTTGGAGGTGTTCAACCCCTTCTGCTGTTAACCCAGGGAGGACTGGTAATCTAGGACTGGTGTTGGGTCATGCGCTGGGGAACTCATCCAGATTTAGAGAGCACAGTATCTCAGAACGGAGCAGTGGGTCTCTTGGGTCTCTCCTGCTGTTCTCTGCCTCATGTCTTTCTTCAAGATGCCCTTCAGCTTGCTTAGGACCTCTCATTTCCAAAGCCAAGGTGTTCAGCATGAGTTTGTGGTGGTGTCCACAGGATTTGGATTTGGTTTGTCCAGGATTGCAGCTTGTAGTGAGTGATTGGGTGGTTATCAGCATAGGTTACGTGCTTACAGGGTGTTTGCAATGCAACCTGGTCTTGTTAGTTCCTGGACAGGCAGAGAAGGGTTCGATGACTTTCTGCATGTTGCATCACCATGTCACAACCTGTTTTGTATGTTGGGTGTCTTGTATGTTGGGTTTTGGTGAGCTGTGGAACACAGACCACAGCTCAGGAGGCCTGAGTTCTGGTGTCCAGCGTGTATTCACAACTTGATAGTCATCTAGGTTTCACAAGAGCTCTTCCCAGCATCCGATGGGAGGGAGGTGTGGCAAAGCACCTTCCTTTTTGAATTGTCATGGCTCTGTTTTCCTGGCTTCCTCTCTTGTGCCTTCTTCCAAGAGGAATAGCACAGCAGCAATGACAGCCACCTCGCAGATGTGCAAACTGCAAGGCTGGCGGCAGGCACGGGCTCCGCATTCCTTGCAGCAGTGTTGGGAATCCGTGTTACTGTCCTTTGGAGAGAGTGGTAGCATGATTCACCAGAAAGTCCTCTGGGAACACAGTGGGGTTTCAGGTTTCTTCAGCTAACTATCAGCTAGCAATTCCCGGATTGCAACTATGTCAGCCCAGTCTCTCCTGCCCAGAGTTTACTCGTTCTCTCCCTCTGCTGCTGTTTAGATTGTACTGGAGGAGGCTTATTGAAAGCAGTTTTTGTTGTTTTGTTTCAAGATTTCTTGTCTGCTAAGGTCTCAGCCTTAGATTTAAAGCTGTGGCTTTTCAGATGTACCAGGTGCAAACACTCTACATTTGGATGTAGCCCTTTGTTCAACAGATACTTACTGTGCCTTGAAAGCCTCCCCTCCCTGCATGAGGTTGGCTGGGTTGTCCCCCTGTGTAATGATGGGGGAATCAAGGCACCCAAAACCTAGTCACCTTGTTTAGGGTCACAAGTGGAATTGGTGGTGGCCGGGAGCAGAAGCCAGGAATCTTGTCTCCTTGCTTTAACCACTGGAAATTAAGTTTGCTATTGTCTTTAAAACTACCAGGCTGGAGTGGGTGTGTTGCTAAATTACAGAGAAAGATTCCTGTGCAGTCTTCTTTTTGTCATGTTCTTTTCAAGATGTTTTGAATTGTTTGTCTCCTGGTGTCAGGGTATCTACTTTCTAATTAATTATCTTTCATGGCCCAGATGTATGGTATGCCTGCTGAAATCTAGTTTGAATCTCAGGGTATGTGGAAGGAGCTTACAGCAGTCAAGATGCCTATTGTCATGCTGTGGCCAGACAGATGAGAGGCCGAGGCAGATCCCTGCTATCCATCTGCAACAGAATCCAGCTGTTGCTACTCTTGAAAGCAGAGCAGAATCTTCAGGCAGCTGTTTCTGGCATTTGTCCCATTAGGAATTGTGAGGCAAGTGCTATCCCTCTGAGTGGACACTAGAAGAGGAGGGCTTTCCAAAGTTTAGCCAGGTCCCTCTGTCAGCACAGGGTAGCTTTCCATCCTGTCTCAGGCAAGGTTTTGAATGACCTCCCTGGAGCACCAGCCTAGTCCAAAATAAAGAATGAAGGTAGGTGTCCCCCAAATGTTACATTCTGGAGGAACCTCACAGCTGGTGAGTCTCATCCACACTGCAGGCAGTGTCTGAAGGTTTTGTCATGGTGACTGCCACGTCCTTTGGGATCGAGGTGTGTACATTCCATGCAGTCTCATCTGAGAACCAGAGGGACAGGAGGTGCATCTCTGGACTCTGCAGGTGCGGGCTTTTCAGGGCCCTGGGTTTCTTCCTCCCTCCCTGAGGTATTCACCATGCTGGGCTGTACTAGGGTTGTGCTGCGGTGCTGCTGAGCGTTCACATTTTCGGTGAAGCACTTTGGGATCTATTTCAAACACAATACCATGCCTGTGCAGATGTGCCACAGGCAGACCTGGATCTCCCAGCCTACCGCTGAAATGGAAGCACCTCCTCAGCGGGTGTAGCCACACAATGTCGTCAGTGGGTTTGTGATCCTCAGGACTGCGGTGCAGCATGTTGCAGGGCTTGTGAGTGCAGCAAAACAGGAGCAGGGGGGTGGCTCTGGGCCACTAGCAGCATGAGCTGCTGGAGGACTTGCTTTCTGGAACGCTGTCTGGCAGCAACCTCTTCCAGTGGGGCCGACGGCTCCCTGTGGCTGGCCAGCCAGTGGCTGCTGGCAGCATGTGTGCTTAATGCTGCAGCTTGTGCCATATGGACCTTCTCCTCCTCCCTGCTTGCCCTCTCCGTGTCTCCTTCCCTGCTCAGCTCCCCTCCCCCTGCCAGCGGTTTGACAGAGCCATTGGGCAGGCACTGGGACAGCAAGCTCTGACATAAATCTCTCCTGGTGTGGAATGAGGGGTATAAATATCCAGAGAGTGATGTGATCTTTCCAGCTGCTATTAATAGGTCTCTGGAGAACAAGAGCAAGCAAGCGAGACTGGCTGACACTTAAAGGGCTAGCAACTCCCTTATGTGCTGTGAAAATTAATCAGCGCAGTGGCTCACCATCTTCCTCCAGGCTAGAGCAGAGCCCTCACCAGGGTGTGTGGGGTGGAGGTGGAGGAGGAGGGAGCAGCTAATAACTCCTAGTTAGGAGGCAATGATAGGCCAAGCTGTGCACGAAAGATCCCACTAACTAAGGAAGAATGCTTGGGCGGGCTGCGCCACAGCACTGTTTGCATAGCGTGCCAGCAGCCCCCGGCTCAGCTTGCAGGGAGGCAGGTGCTGAGAAGACCCTTTCTGCAGGCACAGAACTTACTCGCGGTGCATGACAAGCTGCAGCCTGCGCCTTGTGGCGATCACAATCTTGGGGATTATGGGTCTGCCAAATGTGCTTCGCTCTGCTTTCTTTGCAAGGGTGCAGTGGTTTGCCCTGGCAGAGCGAGGACTTGGTTTTTGCTGGTGGTGTCTCCAGGCTTGACTTGAGCAAGCCAGGAGCAGCATGTGTAGCGCTGCTGAGCTCTTGTGGTGCTGTTTAGACACATGGGCTTTGGTCTGGAGCCGGTGCTTCCTGTCCCTGGGTGGCAGAAGAAATCTGCGTGCAGCATCTGGCCTGCGTGGTCCAAATGGGAGGAGCAGATCACAGATCCACCCTCCCTGTGTTCTTGAAAATTTCTCTGCCTGTGCACAGGAAGGCTTCTCAGGTGCATTGTGGGGGTGTCATGCAAAGCATATAGCGGATGTGAGCAAACAGAGAGTAATACCTCAGCTTCCATGAGCATGTGGTTTACTCTCTTTCCCTCCTGCTTCCCCAAGAAATAAAAATGACTGTGACAGGGTTAGGGTTAGGGAGTAGTTACTGGGGTTGTCTGTTGAACCAAGGGTTTGTAGTGGCCTTCCAGAATACACAATGTGATACAGAGCTGCATCCTAGTCACCTCTAATGCCTGTGCAGACCTCCATGGGGAGTATTCCCAGTGTGAGCATGAGACTCTGCCAAGGCAACTAGATCCTGCAAGGAAGGCTGCTGCAGCATTGCTTAGCTGCATGCATATCCCTCAGCCCAGAAACCTCTGTGTTCTGCCCTAACCTCCTCTTCTCTGCCAGGCTCTGCTTCAGCCTGTGGGTTTGGAGCAGGAGAGCATCACCCTGCTATCCGAGCAGGCCTGTGGCATGTTGCATCATCCCGCTGGGCTGGAAGCTCCCGTTAAAGTGGACACCCCCTCGCTCAGAGCCTTAAAGTAGGAGCTAGAACTGTCCCTCAGGCCCCTGGGAGAGACAGAGCTTGTCTGATGGGTACTTGCACTTCCTGGTTCTGCCCTTGCCTTGCAACCCACTGCCTCCTTCTCAGTTGCCTCAGTTTTTGTCCCCTGCTCTGTCCCAGTTTTCTCCTTATAGGCTTGTGTCAAGACTGTCTACTCAGTTGTCTTCTGTGTGTTTTGCAGGGCAGAGGAAACTTAGCAGCAAAAGGGGTCCCTGAAAACAGTAGGGCACCATATTTCTCTCTAGGGTCACAGGGTTGTTTAAGCTCTGGGAACACCTTCAAAATAGCTCTGAGGATCTTTCTACTCACCAAAGGACCAGGCTGGCATGGAGCACCCATTTCATGTCACAGCCTTGGAAATTGAAGGCTCTTGTGTCTGTGCCTGTTTCTTGAAGTACTGGCAAGTCTGCCATGCCTAGGTGAGAGTATACAGCTTATATATAGCAGAGCAGGATTTTTTTGCTGAAAGGGGCCAAGGCTAATTCCCAGCGGGAGCAGCTCTGGGTTGTGCCTTGCCATGGCCTTTGTCTTGCCCTGTGACCGAGTAGCAGCCCCAGTGCACTGGCCCTGGGCTGTGCCCCCAGCAGCCGCACCTGTGTGAGGGGCACTGTGCTGACTTGGTGCTCTTTTCTCTTGCAGGTTTCTGATCAAAGGGCCTGGGAGCTCCCTCCACTGGCACTGTGGAAAGCTTTAGCCAAGCCAATGCACCCTGACAACAAACTGCCCAGCCATGGCAAGGCAGGCAGCAGCAGTGCCCTGGCCCAGCACCACAATGTGAACCAAGCACCCACCTGTAACTTGGGCTCAAAGGGTGTGGGCGCAGGCAGCCATGGCAGCAAGGCCACTCAGATCTCCCCTGGCAACTCTGGACTGAAAAACAGCCAGAACACTGTCCCAAACTTCAGTTCCTTGAAGGGCAAGGTGAAGCGGGAACGAAGCATCTCGGTGGACTCTGGAGAACAGCGAGAAGCCAGCACCCCATCACAGGACACAGAATCTAAAGGTAATGCTCTCCTAGACCTTGCCTCAGCATGTCCTCCTCTCAGTTCTTACAAACATCCTGGCAGGACTTGGGATGGGAGCATCTTGTGTTTCTGTGCTGTGTCTTCTGTCCAGGCTTGTCCTGGCTGCCCGCATGACTTTACATCACTGCTTGTCACATCTGCAGTTTTTGGACCAGAGGCACTGAGTTCTCATTTGCTTTGCATTTCATTCCCTAAATAATTTGTTACACCCAGAATCTGAGACTGGTTTTCACAGGCTACTAAGGCCATCTGAGCAATAGCATGATTCACTGAAACGACACTGAATGCCCCTGCATGTGCAATGTGCAAACTTTCACCTTGAGACTGAGTTGTTTTCTGTCTCCTTGGTGTTGTAGAAAGCTGCTGTTGGTAGAGAGCTTCCTTGTGTTCTTGCAGCTGCCCAACGACTAAGTCATGGTTAGCAAGGAGGTGCTGCAAGGGTCACTGTCTGAAGAGTTTTCGTGGTTTCATCAGCAATGGATAACTCTTGTATTATAGCATGTGGCTTCTGGAAAAGGGCTGAGTCAGTGCTTCTAAACCCTTTGTCTTCCCTGTCCTCAGCAGCCTTCCCTGTAACCTCTTGCATTCCGTCAAGCTCTGTTCTCAATGGCTGCGTGGGATACTTGAGCATCTCGTGGATGGTTGTAGGAGGAGAAATTCCAGTGGTGCCCTTGGTTCCAACCAAGACTCACAGCCATACAGCTGCTGTTCTGGCTTATGCCCCTAAGGATTTGTTTTCACAGTCAAAGCCATGTTGCCTGACTGGCTTAGGCCAGAGCTGTGCGTTGGAAGAACAGGTAGAATGTATCTGAATGGACCTCCTACCTCCAGGAAGGCTTTCTCCCCATAGCGTTACAGGGGTAACCGTACACCACTGATCATGCACATTTGCAGGTTTATCCCAGAACTGTCTTGTAACCACACTTCCACAGGAAAATTATTAAAATGGCTTGCTCAGAAATGCCTGAATCTCCTGTGTTCCTAATACACTGATAGGTCATGTAAATATGGTCATGATGAAAAAAAGATGATGTAAAAAAGTAAGGCCAGATAATGTTTCATTAGTTAAAGCACAGGACTGGAAGTTATTCATCCTGTGTCTGATTGCTCTCCCCAAGTTTCTAAGTGCCTTTAGGCAAGTCACTTCCTCTCTGAGCTGCATCAGTCCCATCTGAGAGGGGGGAGACGTGGAGGGAGCATATGAGTTTATAGAGAGCATGAAGGCCCCTGCCTGATTGATGTTGGCAAAAGGCAGAGTCTGTTTCTTGTTCCTACAAAGGATGTGAACATGCCCTTCCATTCCATATTCAAATTTTAATTGCTAAATCACAGACCCTTTAAATTTACAGTTAATGCCCAAAGCTCTCTGGTTTGGAACTGCAGGTAGACATGTCCTGTATTCATAGACTCCTTTCAGGCAGTAAGAAATACATCTCATTCTGAAACTCTGGCTCACACAGGGGAGTCTCACTAGATCCGGCTGCTAAGACAAGGAGCCCAGACTGAGCAGATGCTTCAGGTTCTTAACCAGTGCTGGGCAGATGTTAGCATAAGGCTTACTGCCCAGTGCAACCTGGTTGGGTTGGCACTGCCAGCATGTAGCACCCAGCTGGGCAGGACTCCAGCCTTTCAGCCCCTTACAGATCTACTCAGCACCTCTGATGGCTGTGTGCCTTTGCAGGTGAGGTGGCTCCCCGTAGTAAGCGACGGTGTGTGCTGGAAAGGAAGCAGCCATACAGCGGTGATGAATGGTGCTCTGGGCCGGACAGCGAGGAAGACGACAAACCCATCAGCAGTGCACACAGTGAGTGACTGCCTCCTTACCAGTTCTGAAGCTTGCATAAAGCCAGGTCCTTCCTGCAGCTCAGGAGGGCTGATGACACTGGCACCTCTAGCACCTCTTGCCTGTGTGTGCTCACTTAGCCGAATGCGTAGAGGGCCATTGCAGTTGGTGATCATTGTGCTGTGAGAATGTTTGCCATGCAGTGCAGCCTAGGACCGATTTTGTGGAGATGCTACTGAGATGCTGGAGGAAAAGGTGTTGAGGTTGAATGTCTCTGCTATATATTGCTCTAGCCACACTACCCTGGTCATAGTGGCAGCCAGAGTGCGTCTTCCATTGCTCTTGTTGCAGCAGCTAAGTCTGTGCCGTCACTCACCCTTTTCTCTGCAGCTGTGTTGTAAAGACAGCTGAGTCTAAAGAGGCTCATGGGGTCTTGACAGTGGTTCAGGCAGAGCTGAGCTGGCCTGAGGTGTGCACTTTTTGGTGCAATGAACTGTACATCTCTTCTGTTTTCCAAAAGCATCAGCATTCTTTGACATTTTGAATCTGTAATTCCCTTTGCTTTCAAACTGTAACAGGGAGAATATCTGAGAGATGGGGCAAGGTCCTGTGGGGCGCAAGTACGTGCCTGTGTTGTCTGATGGAGAACATGAACGTGTAGAAAAGCAAGGAGAGGGTGGCCTTGGTGCCTGCCAGCGCATTGTCGCCATCATCTCCCGAACATTCACTTGCGCTTCTCAGCACAGTCCACAGCCTGTTGCAGCCTGTGTGGGAAGGGATAGTGCCACTTCCCTTGTCAGAGCCTGCTCCCAGATCTGCCTGTCGGGAGTGGGTGACAGTGGGGCTGCTCAGGGGCAGGGCCTGGCAACGAGGCAGCACCCGTGTGCCCGCGCCAGGTTCCCAGCGATGTCTCCTGTCTAAATGTTGTGATGGCAGGATTGGGCTGTAGGAGCTGCTGCGATGGGGAGAGGCAGCTGGAGGGGAGCAGGGAGCCAACTGAGTTAAGGGACGAGGTTAGCGGAAGGTAGGGCATGCCTGTGGTAATTGCGGTGCTTATTAATATTAATATGGATCTTGCTTAGTGACGGCTGACGATTGACTGTCACCTCTGCCGCGCGCAGCGCCCCGGGCCGGGCGAGCCGGTGCTGCCACCTGCTGGCGGCTCGTCCGTGCTCCGGCCCGGCAGCAGCGCCCGCCCGCAGCTCGTCTCCTCTGATCCCGCAGGCTGTAATGTAGCAGATCCTGCGATGTCCACGGCCCCACAACTTGGCCCAGGGTCTAACCCGCTGCCGAACTTGAGCGAGAGCAGCGCTGCCGGCGTGCCCCATGGTGCTGCCCCTGGCTTGCGGTCAGAGGCTGCAGGAGGCGGAGGCGGTGGAACAGGGAAGCAGCCTTCACAGTTCGTTTACGTCTTTACAACGCACCTTGCTAACACGTAAGCGGTAAACCCCATACCTCCCCCACTGGTATTGGCTGGCCTTGTTACACCTGGCCAGCCTTGTCACACCTACCTGCTACGTGCTGCACTTGAGCACAAGAGAGCTGGAGAAACCTGTGTCTGGTTGCACAGAGTGGGAAACCCCTGGGGTTCATGAGGTATGCTGGCAGCCACTGCAGGTGGGCAAGCTTGGACTTAAATGTCCACTTCCTCCCAGTGAGGCCTGGCTCTGCACTCTGTATCACCCACTGCAGAGCCCATCTAGCCGGCATCCAACAAAGTGATTCACCCAAAGCAGTGTGGGCTGCTGGTCTGATTCGAAAGTATCTAGGGGGTGGGTGTCCCAGGGAGTGTAATGTAACACATGGTATTCTCCACACAATTTCTCTCTTCTGTCCTGCATTGTCTCAGCTGTAGAGTCCTAGCAGTTAGTTTAGTCCGTTTAGTAGGCTGTTTAGTTTTAGAGCTCTGCTGTACCACAGGTTCAGCATGGGAGATCCCAGAGCATCTTGGTGACAACCACCTTAGGGCAGCAGGCACAAAGGAAAACCTGTCACAGGACATGGGAAGAGGGAAATTGAATGGCAAGTGATCATCAGTTGGAGATCCTCACTAGGGGCTATGCAGGACAGATGGGAGGACTCTTAGAACATTCTCCCTTCTTGGTTACCTTCAGAGATTTCCTTCTTCCCACAGGACTGAAGAACGGAGGTGGCAGCTGGGGCCTTGGATGGGTAGGATGGGACACAGTGCCTGTTCTCAAGTGATTTGTGCTCTCTCCTCAGAGCTGCAGAAGCTGTCCTGCAGGGTCGAGCTGACTCCATTCTGGCCTACCATCAACAGAATGTCCCGCGGGCAAAGCTAGACCAGGTATACCACCTATGAACCAATTGCTCCTGTTGGCACATGCTGCTATTACCCTTCCCTTCTGATGTGGCCATTCTCCCCCAGCCCCTGGGCTCAGCTGTGGAAGAAGGGGTTGCCAGAATACCCTTTCAGTGGGATGGGAAGCTGCTTTGCTGCAAAATCTCTTTGGCACAAGTCCTTGCAGTTGTCAGCTGTGAAAAGTTTGGGATGGGGCATGGCATATTCCCCCACAGCCATGTGTGCAGAGTACCTGCTTGTGCATTCCTAGATCATGTAGTAGGGCCTACATCTTTCCTGCAAGGAATGAAGGTGAACTGCCATGAGGGTTCATTTTGGGACAGAGAGGTCTCCTGCTGGGTCCAGGGAAGAATACCTTCCTAGGATCTTTCCCTGCTCAAGTTTCTTCCTCTTTTCTCTGCCAGGCACCACTTGCTCCTAAAGTGCTGGGCGTTGCTGAGCCACTTCCAATTAACCCTCCTGCTGCCAACACTCCACAGTCCCAGCCACTGGCCCCTCAAGCAAGTCAGCCGCAGCCTCCCCCACCACAGCCTCCAGCCCCACCACCTCAGGCCATCAGTCAAACACCTCTGCCTGCACCCAGCAGCCTGCCTCAGGAAGGGACAAGTGAAGATGTCCGGAGAGATCTGACTCCTAACTCTTTGGGGAACAATAGCAGCAACAACCAGCCTGGAAGTAACCATCCAAATACGCCCACTGCGTCTGCCAGCACCATGCAGCCTGGGCAAGTGGACTCCACCACGCCCAGCTCCAGCCTCCTTGGAGAGGCCCCAGGCCCAGGGATGCCAGGGAATGGGCAGGCAGCCCTGGGCCCCAGAAACACCATGAACTCAGAAGGGCTCTCAAAGGAGCAGCTGGAGCACCGAGAGCGCTCTCTGCAGACCCTGAGGGACATTGAGCGTCTGCTGCTACGCAGTGGAGAGGCCGAGCCCTTCCTGAAGTCTAGCCAAAATGCAGGTGACGGGGGGACTGGCCCTCAGCCCCAGGCTGCTCCTGCCCAGCCCCCTGCACCCCCTGCCAGCATGAAGAAGTATGAAGAGCCTCTGCAGTCCATGATCTCCCAGACCCAGAGCCTTGGTGGGCCCGGCCTGGAACACGAGGTGCCCCACCACCCTGGCACTGACATGGGACAGCAGATGAACATGATGATGCAGCGGCTGAACCAGGACAGCCTGACACCAGAGCAAGTAGCCTGGAGGAAGTTGCAGGAAGAATACTACGAGGAAAAGCGACGGAAAGAGGAGCAGATCAGCATCCACAGCCGGCCCATGCAGGAGATCATGATCCCACAGTCAATGGGGAGCATGATGATGCGTGGGCCACCACCACCCTACCACAGCAAGCCTGGAGAGCAGTGGCCACCAGGGATGGGCAGCCAGCTGCGGGGACCCATAGATGTGCAGGACCCTATGCAGCTGCGGGGAGGGCCACCTTTCCCTGGGCCACGGTTCCCTGGGAATCAAATGCAGAGAGTCTCTGGCTTTGGAGGGATGCAGAACATGCCCTTGGATGCTCTTGGGCCCATGAATGCCATGCAGAGGCCAGTCAGGCCCAGCATGGGATGGAGCGATGATATGTCTCCTATGGGAGGCCCTGGGAACTTTCCACAAGGCACCTTGCCCTATCCACCAGGGCAAGGAGACCCGGAAAGGTTTATGAATCCCCGTGCCAGAGAGGAGATCCTGCGGCATCAGCTCATGGAGAAACGTCCAGTGGCAATGCAGAGGCCCATGGGGATATCCAGCAACTCCATGAGCCAGGGCATGGAAATGGAGAGGATGATGCAGGCTCACAGGCAGATGGATCCATCCATGTTTGCTGGGCAGATAACGGGTGAGAGCCTGAGCAGTGCCCCAATGGGAATGGATTTTACAGGCACTCGGGGGATGCTGAGCCCCCCTATGAGTCAGTCAGGCCTTCGGGACATGGACACACCCATGGGCCCTGGCAACCTCAACATGAACATGAATGTCAATATGAACATGAACATGAACCTCAATGTCCAGATGACCCCACAGCAGCAGATGATGATGTCACAGAAGATGAGGGGCCCCGAAATGATGGCCCACCAGGGCATGAACCCTGAGGAGCTGGCCAGGGTGAGGGCTCAGAATGGCAATGGCAGTGCAATGCTAACGGGACCCCAGAAAATGATGATTCCCTCCCAGTTCCCCAACCAAGGACAGCAAGGCTTCTCAACTGGGCAAGCGTCTTACCCCAGCCTGCCCCAGGAGATGGGCAGTGGCTCAGACATGTTCAGCCCTGAGCAAGGCACCATGCCCGTCGGGAGCATCAGCGGCACTACCAGACTCAGCCACATCCCTCTGCCTCCGGCCTCCAATCCCACTCCCACACCAGGGGGAAACCTGGCCAACATGCACCCAGCACCTTCCCGGGGCCTTGGCCGCCGGCCCTCTGACCTCACCATCAACATCAACCAGATGAATTCCCCCAGTATGGGTCATCTCAAGTCTCCCACCCTTAGCCAGGTGCATTCGCCACTGGTGACCTCCCCATCTGCCAACCTCAAGTCCCCACAGACACCCTCACAGATGGTCAGCATGCCACCTTCAAACCAGTCTGGACCTCTCAAGTCCCCCCAAGTGATGAGTTCTTCTCTCAATGTCCGGTCTCCGACTGGCTCACCAAGCCGCCTGAAGTCCCCTTCTATGGCTGTTTCTTCCCCTGGTTGGGTGCCATCTCCCAAAGCCACCATGCCCAGCCCAGGAGTCAACCAGAGCAAGCAGACTCTCAATATGAACTCATCTGCTTCCATTGGAGCACTGGATCAGGGTATGTTGGGTGTCTTGTATGCGAGTGCATGTCTGTGCTTAGTTTTGCTGAGTGTGTGGACAGGGTTTCTCTCTAGCCCATGAGCTCTCTCTGGAGCAGGAAGACACGTGTTCTCACAGAACAAGTATTTTTTCCCAGGAGTCCAAATAGGGCCTTCTCAGGTAGATCTGTGACACAGGCAGCAAACACTGTGTCTGTGCTGGGCAGTCAGGGGCAGGTTCAAGTCCAAGTCTGTCACTGCTCTGGAGCAGGGTCTCTGCATGAGCCTTCTCAGAGTCCAGAGTGCTGGGCTGTGTTTTGCAGAGTGCAGCTCTGTGTTTTGCAGCCTCCTGTGGTCACTGCTGTTAGAAGGCGGGGACAGGGTTGTGCTCTGGTGGGAGCAAGCCACAGTGTGTGGACAACACTAAGTTGATCTCTCTCTTGCTTGTAGGTTCTCTCCCTTCTGGGCCTCGGAGCAGCTCTTCTGCACCAGCCAGTAACACCTCTAGTACCATGAATCCGAACATGCCTTTTACTTCCTCTCCAGATCCATCCCCTTCACAGAACCCCCTCTCACTGATGATGTCCCAGATGTCCAAGTATGCCATGCCCAGCTCCACACCACTTTACCACAATGCCATCAAAACCATCGCCACCTCTGATGATGAGCTGCTGCCAGACAGGCCTATGCTCCCACCTGGAAGTATGTCAGGTATCTGCTTCTGGAGATGGGCTTGCGAGGGGTCAGACTGTCTTGTGGCTGCCAGTGAACCTGAGGCAGCAGGTGGAGAAGGCATTAGAAACTCTGATTCCCCCATGACTGCCATGTCACATAGCTTAAATTTCCCCTTGTTTGTAACAGTCTGTGCACTTCCCTGCCCTCTGCCCAGGCTGCCCATCAGCTTTTGGCTTGGGTGGAAGGACATGAGCTGGTCTGGCCTGAGGAGTCCTTCTTCCACAAGACCTGGGAGTTTTTTACCTTTACCCATGTAGATGTATTTAGCCCAAATTTTCATGGCTCCTGGAGTTTTCTCAGGTCCAGGACTTGCAGGCAGAGGTCTGCTGTGTGTTCCTGTGCAGTGGGACAGGGACACCCTGAATGGGGCTTGGGAGTCTGGTGTTTTAAGTGGAACCCAAGTGCCTGCACAGACAAGGCTGTGTTGTAGCACAGCTGTGATTTCAGTAGGCCAGATATGCTCCACTAGCTAGTGGCACTGGTGAGGACATCTAGGCAAATGAGTGTTTTTTATCACATGGTGACCAGCCCAAAGGGGAATTCCAACATACTCTACCACTTGATTTAGGGGTTTAAAGCTGTCTGATAAATATTTTTGGCAGTTTTGAAAATGAAAAATCAACTTTTTGACTCTTTCACTGCTGAGCAGTCACTTAGATTGACCGCAGGCATGCAAATGCATTGGCTGCCTCTGCAGGCATTGATGGCTGCTCTGCTTTTCTGATGGGCACAGGCCTTCCCGCCCAGACAGCACCTGTGTCAGGCTTTTTTCCTTCTCACCACCCGAGATTGTGTCGTCACTGGAGCTTGCTGGGTGACAAACCCTGTGGCAGGCAGTGGTGAAGGGTCACTCCTTGCTGCCTTTCAGGCAGCTGCGAGCCATGCTGAGACCATGGTGTAGGGCACACATCAAGCCAGCCAGGACTCTAAAATCAGGGAACTGTAAGAAGTTACAAATCTAGCATATGGGACTGGATGAAGCTGGAAGAGCCCTCTGGTGCTTGTGGGCTTGGGGAGCTGGAGTCCGGGACACTTCCTGCTGATGCTGGTGCTTTGCAAGCCCATCTTGGAACTGCTAACTGAGCATCATGCTCCATGCTCAGGGCATTCTGAGCAGGACTCCTTGGCAGGCTTTCAGGATGTGGATTTTGCAACTCTGAGAGGTCTGTGGGAAGGGTTAACTCTTCTCTCTTTTTCCTGTCCTTAGGCGTGACGGGGAATCAGCCAAATCAACTGCACTTGAACTCTGTGGGGCCTGGATCCTCTCAGAGCCCCATGGGAATGAACCTGCCTGGTCAGCAGCCCCTTTCCCATGAACCGCCCCCCACCTCCATGATGTCCTCCCCAAACCCTTTGGGCTCCAACATTCCTATGCATCCGAGTGGGCCAGGGGCAGGTGTGCCCCCACAGAACCCCATGATGCTACCCCCGGGTCCCCAAGACTCGTTGAACCAGCAGTGTGGCCCTGTGCCCAACAGTTCACAGATGATTCCTTCTAACCAGCTCGTGTTTCCCCGCATGCAGCAGCCCCACAATGCTATGCCATCTCCTGCTGCAGGCATGCCCATGGCCCCCAGTGCAGGAAGTGGCCCTGGGATGCAGCAGCATTACCCGCCAGGGATGCCCTTGCCACCTGAGGACCTGCCCTCCCAGCAGCCTGGCCAGATGCCCCCTCAGCAGCACATGATGGGCAAGAACATCCCTCCTCGGATTGGTGACCCCTACCCGCCCGTGCTTCCTGGGGTGGCGTCAGTGCTGAACGACCCCGAGCTCAGCGAGGTCATCCGCCCCACACCCACGGGGATCCCGGAGTTTGACCTGTCCAGGATCATCCCATCAGAGAAGCCAAGCAGCACCTTGCAGTATTTCCCCAAGAGTGACAGCCAGGCACCCAAATCTCAGCCTTCCAACCTCCACCTCATGAACCTGCAGAACATGATGGCTGAGCAGCCCCCTGTGCGTCCAGGTATGAATGCTCCCAGCCTCCCCGGGCAGCAAGGTGTGCAGAGGGGACTCAGCATGCCCATGTGCCATCCTGGACAAATGCCCATGCTGGGCAGGACAGGCATACCGCCCCAGCAAGGCATGATGGGCAACAGCATGCACCAGGGCATGATGTCTCCACAGCAGAGCCTGATGGCCCAGCAGAATTTCATGCTGATGCAGGCCAAGCAGAGAAGCATGTCTGTGTCGGGGGAGATGTATGCCCAGACAGGACATATGATGTCACCTCAGGGCTCTCTCATGGGGCCCCCGCCTCAGCAGAACCTCATGGTTACGCACCAGATGAGGCAGAGGAGTGTCTCCCTGGACAGCCAGATGAGTTACATCCCCGGGCCTGGGAACATGGCGAACTTGCCCTTCTAACCCTGACTGGTGCTCAGGGCTGGGGAGGGGATGGGGCTGCCCCTACAAACATTTTTAAACCTTTCTCTGGGGGAGGGTTGGGGGCCAATGCCAGTGGAGGACACCACCTGGGATGCTTTTCATATCGGATTCGCCTCTACACAGCAAACCAGATGTGCAGTAAATTTGATGTGAATTGGGTTTCTTTTTCCTTTCTTTTTTGGGGAAGGGGAGGGTGGAGAGGCTGGGAGTGGGGCTGTTACTTTGAACCCTGCGTGGGGCTGTTACTTTGAACCCTGCGTGGTGACTAGGGACATCCAGACCTTGTGGCAGTTTGTAAAGTTTTCACTTATGGTTTTCCTCTGTCAAGTGTTTTTCTTGCCCTTTTTTCCCCTCTGTTTTTTTTTTTTTTTTTCTTCCTTTTTAAGCAACCAAAATGTGCAAGAGGGTTTTTGGAACTAGCTGTAAATAGGTCGCTGGGAAAGGCAAAACTCGTGCTGGTTTTTAATTGTTCTGTATTTCTGTGTTTTAATAGAAGCCTCAAAACATGTTTTAAAAAACAGAAAGAAAAAAAAAACATGCTAAAGGCAACAGTGTACAAGGATTGAAGACTCTCCTTGGGGGAGGCAGGAGGATCCCCAGGGTGCACAGGGTGTTGAGAGATCCCATGGTAGAGTGACTCTGTGTCAGACCTGTGTTCATGCATCTGAATGATTTTGCATGTGTGGGAGAGGAGGTGGTGCAGTGTCATGCAGATCTCAAGTCCCGTGGATACATGGATACTATGCCGAGTGCACAAACATAACCACTGACCAAGGGCCGTCGGGGGGCCAGAGCTGTAGTCCCAGTGACATGCTGCTGGAGCAGTGCTCATCTGGGAGGGCAGAGGCCACAGCTTTACAGGATGCAGCTGTTGCTGCTCTCTGGAGAAGCTGCTCTGTCTGGGATGGGAAAGATGCTGGCCCTTTAGCTGGAGAAGCATCAAGAATCTGGGTTTCACAGATGATAGCATGCTGGACCTGAAGGTCTTGACCAGCCTTGTCACCTCTACTCCCTTCTCTTCCCTTCATGCTGTGTCTCCTGTAGGCAAGGTGTTGTGGTGTGTAGGGATAGATGGGCTTTGAGGTGAGTGAGGTGATGCATTCCAGTGCTTCCAGGAGAGGCTAGCTGGGAACCCTGATCTTCTGCAGCCTTCCTACACCAGTCTATTACCCATCCATTACCCTTCGCCACTGTGTCATGCCCCCCTGCCATTGAATGCTCTCCCAGGTCTTCCTTATGCTTGTCAATCCTTCATCTCCAGAGTTTTTCAGGCAGTCTTCACTCCGTCATAACCTGAGCTACTGGCAGCAGCCCTGCCCTATGGCACAGGAAAGGTCCAGCTGTTGAAGAGCACCTGTCCCTGAGTGCAATACTCCACCTCAGCATTCAGTGTTGGCAGTGTGGCCATCCTGTGCTTCAGACAGAAGAGGCCGAAGTTGAGCTGCAATCTCTCATTCCTAGGCTGGCAGAAGCGTGCCATTTGGACAACTCTGGCTTTTCTGGATGCGCTCCACCCTCCCCGTCCTCTATTCCATAAGGTCTTCCTTCATGCAGCCCTGATGGTTTTTCCCATGTTTTTTCACAGAGGGGGAATATGGCGTGATGCACATGCATTTCTGCACACATCACAGTATCTCTGGACCTCTGTGAGGACTGCATTCCAGCATCCAGTGGTGAACGTGAGGCCCACAGTTGCTGGAGGAACACTGCTTGGGGAATTATCTCTGCAGAGCCAGGCTTATCACACTACCTCTCTTCTAACAGAGCTCACCTTTCCCAACTTGCTATTGCAGGGAGGAGAGGGCTTTGGAAAGGGAGATTGCAAATTGGTGAGTGAACAGCAACACTTTTTATCATATTGCAAGCTGTTTGGAAAGGCTGGTGGGTGCTGAAATGTCAGCCCAGCAGCTGTCTTGATCCAATCTGTGAGAAGATGGAGTCATAAAGTCCAGTTAGGAATACATTGAAGCTTTGGGGCATTTTGTAGTGAAAAGTGCTGGGTGAGAAACATGGGTTTGGATCTGAGGAAGGATCTTGCTCCAGTCTCCTGCTTTGTGGGGGTTTGTTGTATACAATGTGAGCAAGCAACATTTTTGAAGTGTTAAGTAAAACAGGAACAATCACGAGAAGTGCTCGTTCCTGCCTTGGCAGTTGGAGCAGAAGAATAATCTTCAGCCCAGGCTTTGGACCTGACATGTTAGCTGGTTGGATTCTCGATCCTTTCAGTGTGTGTTTCATGCGGGAGGATGTGGCTCAAACAGATGTAGCTCTTTCTAAGCTTGACTTGCCTGAAAGGCTGTAGCTTCTCTTGGCTGCACTTCCGGGTGTTGGCTGCTGGTAGTTTCTTGTAAACATCCAAATACCAATTACAGTCCCAAACCTTGCTCATCACCCACCAGCAAGTCTTGGCTAATTTGAAGCCATAACATTTTCTATATGGGAGTTTTTTGTTTGTCTGTAGATAGCTGTTGTTTTAGCCTGGTTGAGATCTCCATGTGTTTGTACTTTCCCTGTTGTCCCTTTTGCCCAGCCCGACACAGAAGTTGCCTGGGGCTTGCAGTCCTCACTCTGTCAGCAGTGCATTGTCCCTGCATCAGCAGGAGCCCGCAGGCTGTGGTACATGCTGTGCAGTGCTCAGGAGACCGGTGCTGAGCGCTCACAGGGACAGAGCAGTGCGATGCTATTTCTGCCTGGTGATAGGAGGAAGACCTGTCCTTCAGTGACAAATAAGAAGCTAAGCCTTTTGACTCAGCAGCCCTGGATACAAAAGGAAAATCCTGATGCTAGGTCAGAGCTGAGGACTCTGGAGCAGCAGTCAATGCTCTTCTGCAAAATCCCACTGGCCTGGAGCCAGCCCTACCCCTACCACTGTGATGGCTGAACAATGGGGAAAAGAAATGCTGCCTAACACCCCTGTGCCCTGGGTGCTGCTTCCAACCATGTCTGTGAACAGCAATGTGGCAGGAATTCCTCTGGAGGCTCAGTGACAGCCAGTCCTTGTTAGACCCGGGCAAGGTTTGCCATCAGCTGGTTGCCTGCTACCGTGACCTGTGTCTAGTCTTGTGTCTTGTAGTTTATTGCTCGGCTCCTCACCTTGAGTTCTGTGTACTGACTCCACCTAATCACAGTAGAAGGTTTGCCCATTTTTTAGCCATGACTTTGCCATGTTTTTCCAGCTCCAAAAAAGTGAATGCTGGGAAACTGCATCCTTCAGTATGTCAGATAATCACACACCTGGAATTAGCTTTCACATTGAGGTAAAGGTGACTGACCTGTTCTCTGTCATCCCATGGAGAAACTTCCCCAGTCATTTTGTACCATTATATAAATATATATATAAATATAAATATATAAATACAATATGTGAAGACATCTTATTGGTTTTTATTTGAAACAATTTTTAGGCTTGTTTTGGGTATCTGTGCTGCCTGTAATGTATTGACCTGTTTTATAGGTGCCTTTTTATTAAAAAGACAAATTTCAAGACCTGACCCCGTGCCTGTCTTTTTCCACATGATTTTCCACAAGACTGCAGGCGAGACAGAGAGTGCAAGAGGTGCTGGGAGGTTTGCGTGGGCATCAAGGGACCCCCTTCTCTGCAGCACTCCCAGGCACAGGTTCATTCATGCGTTCCCTTACTCGCACTCGCTTGTGCATGCTCCACTGCCTGCCACAGCCCTGTGATCAGTGTGTGAGTGTAGCAGGATGCTCTGCTGAAACACCCCAGCTCTGTCTCCTGGGAGACTTGGTTGCCCTGCAGGAAATGCAGACCAGTGTGCTGTTGTGAGGGTGTTTGTGTTCCCATCTTTGAGGTTGCCTTCATCAGAGACCACGGCTTCCTCTGGTTTGTCTGCTAGAGCCTTGTTTGCAGAGCACAGTCCAGGACTGGGGATGCAGAGGATGTGCCGCGGATGGTGGTGACATTGCCTTCCCACACACCATCTATCTCCCTACTCTCTGCAGAAGCCACCTTGGAGCTCCCCTTGGCTCAGTCCCCCTTCCCGGTGGCCTAGGTGGGCAGAGTCCATCAGCCTCACTTGGTAGCAGTGGGACAGGGGCTGAGCAGAGCTCCATAGGGGAGGCTAAAGGTCTGCCCAAGGGCTGCAAGGGTGGCTCTGGCAGCGTGAGCGCTTAGCAGGGAAGCCCACTCTGGGGCAAGGTGTTGTGACAGCCATGCAAACCTTGAGGAGACAGCAAGGGTTTCACAGAGTGGAAAGCAGAGCTTCCTCTGCGGTGAAGGAAAGTTTCTCTTGCTTTCTTCTTGTTGCCTTTCAGCAGGCTGGCTGCAGGCAGCTGTGGGAGAAACAATGGCAACTCTTCGGGGAAGGGTCTCCCAGCTCTGAGCCAAGCCATTCCCAGGCTGTCTGAGCCAAATGTGGGTGCAAGGGCAGCTTTCCAGTCAGGTTAGCAGCTGCTTTAAAACTGGGGCAGGAGGTGCTTCAGTTAGTGGAAGAGGCTCTGTAAAGCAGAGAGGTAATGTAGGTCTGGACTGACTCTGAACACAGCAGAACCTTCTGCAGCACTGGTGAAGGGGAATCTGAGCAAGGTGCTCCTCTGAGCCCTTTGAGCAGAGCTTGTCAGAAAGGTGCCATCTGCCCACTTAGTGCTCTCTGATGCGTCTCCCTTCAAGAAAGTGACATGAATGCAGACATGCTGACAAGCTCTATACATGAGAAGATGGTGTTTTATTCAACTGTTTATTACAGTTTACCTCGAAACTTCCTAAAGGTTTGTACATACTAGTGCTAAAAGCTATAGTAACAAGATGTGTAATCTGTTCACTCTCATTCACGTGCAGATTTTCTTTTTACTTCGTGACCACTGTAAGAATTTTACACTTTGACTATTATTTTTTTCAGTAACATTTTCATGTAGAAACACAGTTGTCACCATAACCTGCTGGGGAGATGTTTACAATGCATCTGCAATGAGTTTGCTCACTGGTACAACCATGGAGGACACAAGAGCAGGCTTAAGAGACCTGCCCTTCTCTGCTGCATGTATGTGCTTGAATAACTACAATCACCATTACTTGAAAGTTTCGTCTTTGAAGATGCGGTGCGCAGGAAACGGTGGACTGCCTTATACTAGGTGAGTTTTCTCCTCAAGTCACAATACGAGAAGAAGCTATTGAGATCTCTGCCTGAGTCAGGCTGAGGTAATGTGACCCCTTCCATAATGGCTGGTCCTTTTAGCAGAGCCCTTGAGTATCATGAAGTTCACCTGGAACCGAGCTCTCTGCTAGTGGGATGAACTTCAGAACTGCGGTTAGCACAAAATTCCTGCTGCTGCAGGAAAACTAACATTGTTTCAACACGCTTAAAATGTGAGGTGAAGGATAGAGCAGATTTTAAAGTGTGCTTATGATGAGGGTTGTGCTCATGTGACATTGCTATGTATGGCTCTCCTACAGTTCAGGCCACAGCACTCTTTCGGAACAGAAATGTCATCAAGCAGTGTTGTGGGCCTGCTGCCATGTTAAACTGTGACAACTCCTAAGCAGCAGCAGGCTGTCTTGAGTCTTCTGGGGCTTCCCCACACACCAGTTTGCGGTGCAAGAATTAATGATGGGGAAAGCTGCTGCTCTTATTTTGAACCAAATTATCACCAAGCTGCCCTGATCTGAGCAGTTTCTGCATACTTGCAGTTCAGGGCAAGATCACCACCCAGGTTTGTCCTCTGTACACCTGGATGCACTTAATCTCTGAAAGCCCTGTAGATGCAGGTGGAGGAAAAATACCAGAAAGCATAGTGCAAAGTAAAATGCCACATTTCCTCTAGCCTTGCTAAAAACAAAGAGAAATTATGCAAATGAGCTTTTTCCCTTACTCTGGGGCAGTGGGTCTCCTTGCTCTCAAAACCCACAAATAGCCAGACAACTAGCTGTCCAAAAAAAAAGTTATACCTTCAGCCTTACAAAGCTGTGTGGTTTCTCTCCCGTGTGCAGTCACAAGACAGAAGCCATCTCTTCACGTGGTGTTCTTCCTTAAAGGAAAACTTTTGCATAGTCAGGCATTCAGTTCAGCAGCCGCTCACAGGAGATCATAACAGCAGTAAAACAGATCAAACAAGTGGGGAAGTATGCAACTGGTGTCAGGAAAGGAGTCTGTGACAGTCAAATCTTTCAGTCTGTGGGAGGACCTCCTGGCACGAGCTGTGTTGGGAAGATGAATGTGTTGTGGCTGGCTGGGGGGATGTCACGCAGCAGGAGGGCAATGTTGCAGTCAGAGAGTGTCCAGCACTGTATGCCCAGGATATCAGATTGAGCTCTGCAGCTCCCATCAGTCCTACCTGCATCTCTCCAGTTGCTATGGCCACTGAGTCCCAATGGCTTCCTTTGGGCATGTCTGTACCAACCTGAACTAGTGAAATGGAGACCCGCTTACTGACATGACTCATTTACTTGGCTACACTTTTTTCCTTGCCCCTGGCACCCCAGTCTTGTGCCTGGCTTTGTGCACAAGATGCCTGCAGTCAGTTTTTCGAGGGAGAGGTGGGAATGTCAGGTTCAACCCACTCAAGTTCATCCAACCCCACAAGAGTGACCATCAGACATCCAGCATTCACCAACAGCCGCCAGGTGCACCTCTGCCAGTATGAGAATCAGGAAGAGCCAGGCAAGGTATCTGATGGGATTTGGGTGTTTGGTGGTGATGAAGAAAGTTGTGGTGATGCTTGTGAAAGTTGTAACTGAGACCACAGCAAGTGTGCCACTGGGAAGGAAAGCCCCAAGCCAGTTCTGCCCTGCAGGCAGCCTTTCCCAGCTAGAAAGTGGAGATGGAGGTGGTATTGTCAGACTCTATCCCGCTACCCTTCCTTGTCACCTCCAGGATCTCCTGCAGGGTCTCCTGGCTTATGCAGCCAAGCTCTTGCAGGATCCGAAAGAAGTCATTACGAAACTTGACTCCAATAAAGGCATAGAGTATGGGGTTGAGGCAGCAGTGTGTGAAGCCGATGGCCTCTGTCACCATGATCGCTGTGTCCAGCTGGTCTTCCAGGAGGCAGTTCTTGGTGAAGGCTTCTAGCTTGGTAAGTGTGTTCAGGAAGATGACGATGTGGTACGGGCTCCAGCAGAGGAGGAAGATGCCTGTGACCAGGATGGCCACACGGACAGCTTTTTGCCTCTGCAGCCGCTGGGACTGACACAGTGCCCGGATGATGGCCATGTAGCAGTAACACATGACCAGCAGAGGCATAAAGAAGCCTACAGTGTGGTAGAGGAAGCGGGTTGCCAGCCACGCATTGTTTCCATCAATCCCAACCTCTGGAAAATAGCAAATGCTGCGGTTGCTGTCATCTGTCCAGACTTCCATGAAGATGAGATCAGGTAAAGTCAGAAGCAATGAGCAGAGCCAGACAGCCGTGCAGGTGAGGTGGATGGAGCGAGCTCTGCGTTTGCGGTAGGTGTGGATTGCATAGACAATGGCCAGGTAACGGTCCACGGCGATGCACCCCAGCAGCATGCTACTGCAGTAGAAATTGATCTTGTGGACAGCACTGAGTATCTTGCAGAGGAACTTCCCAAATACCCACCCAGCCAAGCTCTCCACCACGCTGAATGGGAAGGTGAGCAACAGTGCCAGGTTGGCCAGGGTGAGGTGGAAAAGGAAGTTTTCTGTGGTAGTGCGAGACCGCTTGAACCTCTCTAAAATGACCAGGACCAGGGCATTGCCCACAGTCCCCAACACAAACATCAGCAGATAAATGAGGGGCATGAACACCTTTCTGAAGGGGTCTCCCTGGTTACCAACCACAGATGAGGCTGGGTTGAAGCAAAAGTAGCCCTCCAAAGAAGGGGTGGTGTTCTCAGCTTCGTAGTAACCGCTCAGCTCCACCTGGCTCTGGGGAACAGAGAGAGTCTTGTTAATGGAGGGAAGTTTCTGAACACAAGAACCCAGTCCCTCAGCTGCACTTGGCAGACCTAGAGCAGAGCATTCCCATGTCCTGCAGCCCACCTGCATCAGGAGGAGATGCTGTCTGCAGTGTGATGACCTTGGAGGCCCCTCCACTGCCAGGAGGTGCAGCAGCAGGTGGGGAGGGTTTCCTTCACCTCTGACAACGAGGGCTGCTCAGTCTGTAATCTTTAACTGGAGTATTTGGGGATGTTTTGGTGTCCAGTCAGATGATAAGTTTCATCTTCTGGTTCTTGTCAAGTTACCTGCTGGTGAATTTTGCTTCCTCACATAGAATGGAATGCTCCTCTACCAGTTTTCCTGATTTTTTCCACATATTTCTGACATGGACCACTCCTGTCTTGCCTGCTGCCTGCTGTCAGGTATAAAGGTGGTGGGATTCACCACACAGCACATCTGTACCTCAAATTCTGTGCAGTGAACCTGTCCCCTTCTCCTCCTCAGAGGCGTGAGAGCTGCCTATGACAGAGCAAGGTGAGCAGCAGCTGTCCTTTCAGATCATTTTCCACACACTCGGAGGAAGGTGTAGGGCAGGTGTTCAACACTATGGGAGGGAAGCCTCTGAGGTGTTGTGGTACCATAGCTACAGGAATAGATGATGGAGAGAGAGATCTGTTCTGTTGATAGACCTTTCAGTTCTGAATTAACTGACGTCAGAGCAGGAAAGGGAAGGGAAAATACCACTCTGACCCCAGGCTGATACCCAGTAAGGGAAGCACAATAGAGCTGCTGCAGATGTCATTCGCCCTTGGCTTACTGTATCTTCTTGATCAGCCTGTATTCAGGCTGAGGCTGTGGGCACGTCTCAAATGCTGGGAAGCTGGAATTATGCTCAGGATGAGCTCCCTGGATGGTGGTCATGCTCCAGCTGGCCTTGCACGAAAAGAGAGCAGTGGAAGAAGTTTGTGGCAAACTGAAAATTAGTGACAACTGGGAAGAGCTCAGCCGCAGTTACCCTGAGGTCCCCCACCCACACCCTCTCTGGAGACCTATGCTGAGACTTCAGTGTTGACCACAGCGGAAGTCTCTGCTCATGCTTTCATACCTTTCACTGCCAGCTGCAGCCGTTTGCACCAGCTGCACCTTCCTTCATCAGCCAAAGTTCCTGTCTAAAAATACCAGCCCTGCTTTACACAGTTTTAGACCTGGTTTTGGGGGGTTTTGCTCACCCAATGTGCTACTAAGCAAAATTACTGTGACCAGCCTGGAGTCTTGCATTGTGCCTAGGTAGGGAAGGGTGATTTATGTTTCTTCTCTCCCAGGCAGCTTTCCCTGGGCAATGCACTGGGTGCCTCTGCACATGACTGTGGGGAGTAAAGAGGTCACCTGACAGCATCAGGGCTCATCTAAACTGCTCTGCTGCTGAAACCACCTTCATGGCTCCAAGAGGAGCCCAGGCATGCTGATGGGGCAGAAGCCTATGGAGCATTACCAAACATATAGAGCAGACAGCTGGCACAGGCAGTCCCCAAGCAGTGAACAGTAGGAGGGTGAATGAGTCCTTGTGAAAAGCGTGGAATAACCCTGCCCAGCTCTTGCCAATGTAACTGTGGGGCTGCAAGCCTTTGGTGAGAAGCATTTTGTATTACCAAAGAACTTTTATTTTTGTGGTTTAGGGTATGATTTTGGAGTCCGGAGATTGCTGCTGAAGAAAAAAGCCTTAAGAAATCCCTCCCAGTTACTTTTCTCCTCAGCTTGAAAGTATTTCCTGCCTACTCTGTGTACCCAGACCTTCCATCAGGAATTAGCAACATGTATTGAAATCTGAGATGTGTTGGCCGGGGCCAGATCGTTGAATGTCTCTGAGAAAAACAAAACCAACCCAAAAGCCTTTTCAATTTGGTGCAGTTACCAAACCAGGCTCTGCAGGTGACTGTACTGAAAATTGCAAACAGATTATATGTTGGAATGGGAAATTTCACTGGGAAGAGGTTGGATGATTCCAGCTTTGAAGGGAAAAATGAAATGATGGAAAATGGCTGGGTTTGCTGGCTGGAGTGTCAGTCCTCCCGTGAAGCCATGCCACTGCCATGGATGGCAGTGGATGGGCAGCTCGGGCCGTGTTCAGTGGCTTTGGCTGCTGACCAGTTTCCAGCATCACCTTGTATTCGGAGCCGGAAGTGCAGAGGCTGACTGCCACTATCAGACACTATCTGATTGCTGATGGGGAGCAGGTAGGGAGGGCTCTTACTGTAAACCACTCGCTGTGGCTCGGGGAAGCGTGTGCAGAGCTGTGTTTGAGTTGTCCTTTCTTGCATCTCTGAACAGAGCAGCACATGTGGGTAGGAGCGGACAGAGATGAGTTGGAGACAAATAAAAGAGGATGAAAAATCAAGAGTCTGGGCTGAGACAGGAAGGGCAGGGACCAGAGCTGCAGGAGATGCACAGAATATGACAAGCTGAGGCTTCTGGGAAATTATTCCAATTTCTAGGACTGGAAGTGGGTGGCTGCCTGATCTGGGATGGGATAAGTCAACAGTTTGCATGCAGAAGGACCTTTGTACAGGTCTCCTGCATGACAATTGCAGCAGATGTGGGGGTGCAAGAAAATAGTGGTGTCTCTTCTGTAATGGAGCAGTCAAGTGTGTGCCTGGGAAGGCTGTTCCTGTGGGCTTTTTGTTCAGGGATCCCATTATCCCTATAACCTGCATCACAGAGTTATTCTGGTCTCTTTGTGCCAGCTGTTTTTTTCAGTTCTCCACACCTGTCAGCAATCAAAACATTTGGCTGCAGAAGTGAAGTAGCTTGTGCACTGTTACAGATTTTTCATGTGAATCATTCCCTTCTAGTCCATGCCAGGGCTGGGAGCCGCACATTTAATTCCCAAAACCTTAAACCCCTAATTGCCTGTATCAGTAAAATTTACTGACAGAGCTTCTGCTCATGACTTCTCCAGGGGCTAAACCAGGGAAATCCAGGAATAAGACTAAGACCTGTGGAAATACCATGTTACTGTAGTGCAGGTGCCTTTACGCTCTTGAGTCATGTTGGTCCCATTGCAATGAAAACTGGCCTGAGGAACCCCAGGGAACCTGGTGAAGACCTCAGTGCTTCTTCTGCAACTGTGTTTTTCATTGTCTAGTCTGCAGCTGAGGACGGTTAGCAGGCAAAGCATTTTTGCTATGGAGAAATGGGTTTATCATTTTGGGCACATTACTTTTCCACAAGGTTAGAGTCAAATGGTCTCATATGGTATCAAAATTTAGGTGGGGCCCTCACTGTATTCACTGTGTGATACTGAGATAACTGCCCTTTTAGTGTAAATGTTTTTATCATTTTTCCTTCCATAATTGCTCAATTGATCAAAAAATCCTCTCTGCATAAGGCAAGGTTTGTGTTGCCCCTCTGACAAGACACTTTGGAGGACTTTTTTTCAAATCTCTGTGGGTAGGTTGCTGCTACAAGCACCAAGTATAAGTAAAGCAACATATGGCACCACCAAAACAAATACAGTGATGCTCATGTGATATCTGTGGCCTCCCTGTTCCAGGGAGGGAGCCAAATCTGGGAAGCTGGCAGGAGACAGAGGTGGGAAACAACATATGTCAAATTCCCAACTCCTGAAGTCTGAGAAAAGGTCTAAAACTCTTCCTGCTGTGGCACCTGACTGTGGGCATTTAGTCCTAAAATCAGCTGGGTTTCCCCTGTCACATGGAGTCTCCTTTATGATGTAAAATAATTCACAGCAGAGATAAAATCACTAAGCTAAGGATTATAGAAAGTTTTGTATGTGAATAAAAAAATCCCAGTGCTGCTTAATCCCCCTGAGTTAAAAATGATGCAGGTTTGCCACAAAGCAGCCACTTGCTTGCAGTACATGACATGCTGTGGGCAAGTGGACAGCACACTTCCACTTTGATGGTTTTCTGGTGATGGGACAGATTTTCAATGAAGAGTTCAGCTGGAGGAATGAACTAGGTATGGAGGTGAAAAAGGTTTGAGTTTGCTTTTAACCTCTCAGCAAATTTTAGCACTGCCATTGAACTTCAACAGAGGTCAGTGAAAGAAGTGTCTTCTCCAAAAAAAGTTGTAAAGGAATTACCACCTTTTGCAAAGGGTTTTTATGCTGGATGAATCAGAAAAGAAATAAGGAGGGTAGGGCTTGCTTCTCCATCTCCTGGCTCTTCCCTGATGTGTAGGAAAAAGGAGGAACAGAAAATTTGGTAACAATTGAATCCAACATTTCTCTTTTTGGAATAACTAATCCTGAGGTCTGCTGCAGAGAGCCACTGTAATAAAAAATAAATTCTGAGATGTCATATTTGAAAACCAGGGTAATGACAATGCTGCTGTGTACTTCCTGTTGGATAGCACAACATACTCTAAAAGGTGCAGCTGCTCTTTTTCACTTGTAAATGCTGGGAAGGGAACTATGAGGTAGAATACCTAGTGTCATCACTCCCTGTTAGAAGAAGTACTTGCAATTTATCTTCCACTCTTTAAAATCCCCCTCTTGTAAATATACTACATATTTCCCTTTCAGCAGAGTCTATGCTAAGTCCCCTGTCAGCGGAGTCTAGGCAGCCTGTATGTGGAGAAAGCAAGCCGGGTGGTCATACCAAGGGTTTTCACACATGGAGAGAGAGGACTGGGTTTGCTTGGGTATTCCAGATGTATAAGGAGACCAGATAAGGTGTACAGGGCTTTGCACACTGCATATACAGCCATTTATACCACCAAAGACTGGTGCAAAAGGTGCCTGGCTCAGAGTAAGT
This sequence comes from Pomatostomus ruficeps, assembly GCA_013400735.1. Taxonomy (NCBI): domain Eukaryota; kingdom Metazoa; phylum Chordata; class Aves; order Passeriformes; family Timaliidae; genus Pomatostomus; species Pomatostomus ruficeps. Next base: position 72,559 of record VYZT01029293.1, on the reverse strand, counting down.
GTTTTACGCCCACATTGTGCTAATGGCTGTGCAGACAGCAAGGCAGCAGGGCGCAGAGGCTGGGACAGGCTGGCAGCACAGGATGGGACTGCCGGAGCCCCAATTTTTAGGTAAGTCACCTGGCCCTTTGCAGAGACACTCATGCAAGGTCAGTACTCCAGCACAGTGCCTGCCATTACATCTGCGCAGAGGGTCCTGGCAGCTAGGCAGCTTTCCCCAAAGGAATACCCAGCACCTCTGGATCACAGTGGCTGCAGCCACACTACGCCGGCTCTCTGCAAGCAACGGTGTTGTGCCTGTGGTCAAGTCTGGACTTAAGGGATGCAAGGACTGATTACACTGGCATAAGAAATGGCTCAAGCTCTGCCTCTGCCAACAGGAGGGTGAGAAGATGGATGGCCAGAAACCTGGCCTTTCAGCCCACCCCAGCTCTACTTGCCATCCCTGTTATCAAGCAAAGCCAGGCTCAACTCACCAAGTCATAGGTCTCTGAGGAGTAGCTGACAGGCCCCATGGTTTGAGGGGCAGGATCCGTCTCTCCTCCAGAAGTTTCTACAAAAGTTCTTTCCTGGGGTGGAGTTAATCATTTAAGTGAGTAGGGAGGGACATAGAATGTAACAATAGAGTATTTGCAAGTCAAATGAGCTCCAAGCATAGAGTGATTTGGTTGATGTAAAGATTAGCATCTAGCTTTATCATCTTTTTACTAGTAAGTTGATTTTTAAAGTACAGTTTGAAGAATCTATATTCCTTTGGTCTGTACCACAGAAGATCCACAACATCCTTAGGTCTTCCCTGGAAACCTTTGGTTTCTTGGCTACAATCGTCCTTGTTCCAGGTGGTCTGAAAGGTTTTGAAAGGTTATGTACCAAGGACCACCCTTACCAGAAACCTCCTGGACCCAGGCACTTCTCTGGAGCTGTGCAGGACTTTGAAGCATGGGTATGGTCTGTATGACCATTGCCCTCTGCCTTGGGGTCCTCCTGGCTCCTTTAACCCCAGTGACTTGTGTTTGTCTTCTCCTCCTTCTCCTGCTGCTTTGCCCCTCATCTGGGCTTGGGGGAGTGTGAGGTGGCTTGCACAGGAAAGCAAAGACTCAACAGCCACTCAGTAAGTCTAGAGCAGGGCTAGCAGGGGCTGGGCATTTGATTTCACAAGGACAACAAAGGAGAATAAGATGGGAAATCGAGATTTTCTCTGCTCGGGGAAATGGTAAGTTTGTTCAGTGATGTCACATCAGCAGACTCACAGTGAAAATGGCCCGGTCTGGGTCAGCAGAGTAGGATGTCATTGCAGCTGACATTTTAGCAGAAAGCTTTTTCTGTGCGAGGAGCTGAGGTGGTTTGACAAGTACAGTTCTGTCCTCCTCTTATCTAGGCAAAGCTGCATCAAGGCCTCTCTACCAGCAAGGACTGTGGTGGGACTTTGGACCAGTGAAGAAGGAGGTGGTGTTATTCTGGTGAGCACTGCTGGATTACAAGCACTCCTCCTGCTTCTTAGATCCCGACTTGTTGGGCACCTGCTGCCCCGAGGACGTTGCTGTCGTCCCCTGCCGTGAGGACCTTTGTGTACTCCTGCATGTGCTCATCAGCCTCTGGGCACTCTTTCTCCTGAAAGTGAGAGGATGGAGAGCAGCAAAACCCGAGGGAGGCCATAGAGAGCTCGCACTGTGCCCAGCTCCCACCCCCCAGCTCCCAGGGAGAACGCAGACTGAGCAAGCTCTGTCCGGAAGCCCTGCGCTGCAAGGGCTGAGGGGTAACGTAAGGAGCGGGGTACCCCTGAGCCCGGCAGACTGAAGGTAGGATGGATGTTCTCAATCAGCTAGAACTGGAGGGTGGAGCCTGTGCCTTTTGCTGCTGAGGGTGGAAAAGCAACCACCTAGAGACAGCTGTAGATGTGAGGAACTAGATAAAAACAAGAATGTGAGAGAAAACGCACTGCCTTGTCCTCTTGCGTTCATTTTGGAAAAACATTTGAAAAAAAATCTGTCTGCAAAGCAATTTTGGAACTACCAAGTATTTAAGTGCTAGTGTTTAAGATTGCATGCCCATGGTGTCTCGGTTTGTCAAAATCCGTGTCTGAGTAACTGCTGTCTAAAAAGAAATGCCAATTCCCAGCCTGTCACAATCGGTGCTTATGACTCCTACACGTTGTGGCTCAGTCTTTTATCCTTACGTTTGTGTTGGCTCTGTTTTAATGACTACACAGCGAAGCCCCGTTACATTTCCAGGCGCTCTCTTGCGAAGCACGGTTAAAAACGAAGGGCCAGGCCTGAAGCACCGGACCGGGACGAGGGGCCGGCCGCGGGGCGGGGCGTGGCGCACGCCGAACGTGCGTACGTACGTACGTGGTGCGTGCGCACCGGGGCGGTGCCGCCTGCCGGGAGGGGGAGGGCGCACGGGAGGAAGGAGGAAGCCGCCATCTTGGAGCGTCGAGTCGCCATAACAAGGCACCGGGGGAGCGAGAGGATTTTGTACCTGGGCGAGGGGGAGCGCGGCTGGTGGCGGTGAGAACGGGCCAGGGCGGGCACGGCTCCGTGGGAGCAGGGCGCGGGGGCCGGTGCCGGCGGGCCGCGNGGGCGGCGCCGGGCCCGCCGCTCGGCCCCGGGGCTCCGCAGTGCGGCCCCGGCTCACCGGGAACATTAAGCATCTCGAGGGCTCCCTTTGTGCCGTCCCAGCCGAAGGAAAGGGAAAGGCCTATAGCTGCTGCGCCGGCCGCCCGCCCGCGCCCGGAGAGCGCAGATGTGCGACGGAGGCCCTTTTTTCTTGAGTCCGTCAGTTTGCGAAATGGTGGCGTCTCTTGTATTGAAACTGGGAGATTTGTTGGGTTCCATGAGGCTGTGCGTTATTTTTAACCTCTGTTCTTCTAAAGGATAGTTACGAGTGTGAGGGCATAAGAGACTGAGAGGTTTCATTTCCTACACTATTGGAGAACTTCTCGGCGTTGGTATTCGGGTCTCCTTGGCGTCTTTGGTTACCTTCGTGACTCGTCTGGTTTTTACGAAGTTAATGGCCAGGAGAAATATCTCTTCGAAGATGCCTTGAAAGTCAACTAACAGAAAATCCCAGTATTGCAAACTTTATAATTCTGCTTTGAAGCCAGAATTGACACACTTGAAAACAGCTGAGAAGTCTGCATTCCTTTTCCACTCTCTTGAAATGCTCTTCAGTGTGCTTTTTTATTCACTGGGAAAACATGCATTCTGATGTGAATGCCGAGGTTAGGAAGCAGTAGTCTGCTGGTTTTTCCTTTGTGTTTTCCCAAGATGCAGATGCTTTGTGGTGAGAAAGCACAGGCAAGCCTACTTTTTGTTTCAAAAGATTCTGGGCTAGGGACATTTTGTCTCCCTGGTACCGTTGTAAGGAGCCTTTAGTTCTGGTCCCTGCTTGCTGTATGTAAGGGGCAGACTTTGTATTGTCTTTCCACAGTTTTGCAACCTTTCTGTTACATAGGGAGTCAATATTAAGTCTTGTGTACAAAATGTTATCTTCTGAGTGCAACGTAAGTTGTCGCTGACAGCAGGAAGGTAAGGTCACAAGCAGGAAGCTGGATAACCAGCAGTGTTACTGCCTCAGTTCAAGCTCAGTCACTTCGTCTCAGAGGCAGCTGCTCTCAGTTCAGCATAATAGTCTTGTTTGGTCACTGTTTTGAATAACCTTAAACCAATACCTGATGGAAAACTGGGGGTAAGCTGGTTGAGCTAGCATTTTGGCTTGGAGGAGGGTAAATTGTTGGTTTGGGTTTACATAATTTATATATCCCTTTCGAACTGAACAGGGCTATCAGAGTAATGTGAGGGTTTTGTCAGTTCTAACTGGAATGTCCACCTGGTATTGTAGTCTTACTTCCTGTCACAAACCTATACATAACATTATTGCGCTGCATTTTAGGACTGGTTGACTGCATCTCAGAAGTGGGGGAATTAAAGAGCCATCAAAGCAATTGATACACCTAATGGTTACTTTATGTGAGGGGTCAGGTAGTGAGTGGAAGGTCGCTGAAAGTACAACTGTTTAGGAGGTTTTCTTTGGTGGCTGAGGATGTTAGGCAAAACTTTATAGAAAGGCAAAAAAAGTTTGATGCACGTCTTTATAATTATCACTGAGGAAATAAAAAAGCAAGTACTGTTGTTACGCACTGCCTGGGAAGAAATTTTTCTTAAAATACAAAAGTAAACTGTAGTGATTTATATAGACAAAAATCCACATACTAATTGTTATTGTCTGCTTGTCTTTCAGATTGAAGCAAGTGAATTCTGATATAACTCAACTTCAATAGAGGGCTTTTTTTAAAAAAAAGTTGTTCGACAGTGCATCAGAGCAAGTTACTGCTTTACTTTTGAGTGACTTACAAGTGCTTGCCTGCATTGCAATAAAGGACTCATATATTGAGCAAGACTTATTTATCTCTTCATTTTGGAGAGTCTAATAAACTGTTATTACAGTTTCTGTACTGACTTTCAAAGTTTTGAAGTCTAAAAAGACATCTTTAAAGATAAAAGCATGAGCACGGCCAGAACAGAGAACCCTGTTATAATGGGTCTATCCAGTCAGAATGGGCAGTTGAGAGGCCCTGTAAAACCCAGCGGGGGCCCAGGAGGTGGAGGCACACAAACTCAGCAACAGATGAACCAGCTGAAAAATGCCAACACAATCAATAATGGCACTCAACAGCAAGCACAGAGTATGACCACCGCTATTAAGTAAGTGCTTGTATCGGCTGCCATGAAAGGAATGTTTTAAAGTCATGTATGGGAAAGCATTCTTGGGTTCCCATTTGAAAAATGTTGTCTTGTGTTGTTTTGTGATGTGGGTGGTTAGAAATGTCCTGTGATGTACATTAGGAAAAAAAGCTGTATTTCCGTGTGCAAGCTTCTCTCCAGGAGTGATTGTTGTGAAAATCCAGTTTGATGCTGTGCGTGTCTGAGTGTGAACCACTGTCAGAGGCAGTTCCCTGAGCGTTTGAATCCTCTGGGTTTTGCTTGTTGCAAGTGGTGCAAGAGGGAATTGGAGGAGTGGGAAGGAACTGAACTGACATTTAAGAACAAGGAGGAAATGCCACCTGGTCTCAGTCTAGTTGTGTATGCTTTTCAGTTTGTTGCAGTTCTTTCTCGTGGTGACAAATGCTTTAAAGTCAGTTGTCTTTTGTCATTGATCTGAAATAGTAGTACCTGATCTCCTCAGTAATGCTCTGGCTTTAATTCATCAAAGCCTGAACTGAGAGGATACAGTCACACTGTGATACCCTGCTCCCATCCAGCTAGTTTTGGAAGTGTGCTAGTTGGAATTTTTGAACGATGTAAATGACTTGGACGGTATGGTAATGTGTTACTTTTCTTTTTTCTTCCATGGATCTTCCTCCCCCTGAACAACATCGGCTTTTATTTTCTTAATTATTTGCAAAGGAAGTACCAGCTGTCCTCAGAGAGTGATGGAGCAATCACGTTTTTAAAAGCTGCCTAACTCTCCCTGCCCCTCCCCCTTTTTTATTTTTTAAATGTGTTACGTGATTTCTCTGATGAATGTTGTCAATTAAACTCATCAAAATTCATGCATAACTTCCTGGGGTTGGTGAAGAGAAGGACTTGCTTTCTTCTCTGCAGTGGTGTTCAAGAGAGGTCAAGAGAGAATGGATATCTAAATCTCACTGAGAGCAAACAATGTTTGATCAACAAGTGGAGTGATTGCTTAGTTAATTTTTTCACCAGAAGTGGTTTTTGCCTTTTCACATTACTTGAGGATTAAGAATGGATATTTGCTGGGCAAGAGATTTTTTAAGTCATGAAATACTCTCATATGGATTTGTTATAGGCAGTTTCTGTTATGTGACTAAGTCAGTGCTCCATTTTAAATCTGTCCTACTGTTCGATTCAGTGCCCTAAAAATGGGACTTGAATCATGACTGGACAAAGATTTCACAAATTTGTTTGGCAGACAGCTGATTTTGTCTGTTTACAGTTTTCTGCCTGTTACATCCTGCTTAGCTCAGAGAAGACTTGAGCTCATGTGTAGGCGCTTTTAGCTTTGAGGAGGTGAAAATATTACATGTTCATCACTATATCTAAGAAAAGAAAATGCAAAATTAAAATATTATTTTAAAATCTGTTTTTATTTTATTTTGCTATAGACCTGGTGATGACTGGAAGAAGACTTTAAAACTCCCTCCAAAGGATTTGAGAATCAAAACTTCGGTAAGGATGTTTGAATTGTAGGAAAAAATATTACATAAAACTTGTGGGAGAGATTGCAGTGATAAAATACTTGTCCTGAGCAAAGGCTAAAAAGTAGTTCAGCTCCTACTCTTTTAAATGAAGAATTAAACACTCCATCTGCTTGTGAGTGATGCTTCTCTTAGAAAGCTCAAAAATTGAGTGTACTGTGGATTTCTTACTTTATTAATATTGTAGCATGACACAGGCAGCGTCTGTCTCATGTGAGGCAGATGAGAGGGTGTTGCTTGTACACACTCAGGAGCTGTTTGGCTCTGAGAAAGCTAATGTTTCCTTTGTCACTGTAGGGTGTTGCACGGGTTAATGGGAACTCCTGTATAGTAATTTGTGGTCTTCCTGTACAGGCAATTTCAGACCAATCTACAGCTGCAGGTTGTATGACCTGATCTTATGGATGTGCTTTTTTTTTTTTGATTATTCAGGATGTGACCTCCACAAAAGGAAATGAGTTTGAAGATTACTGTTTGAAACGGGAGTTGCTGATGGGAATTTTTGAAATGGGCTGGGAAAAACCATCTCCTATTCAGGTTGTTTGCAAACAGACTACTTAGATGCTGCTTTTAACGTCTTTAAATATATTGAGATTGTTACGCCTAAATGTCCGATACTTATGTCACCATTGGGGAAAACTGAAGCTGTGAACAATAGAACTTGATGTCCCTTGGGAAAGGCAAGAATTTCTAACCCCCCAACTAAATCACTAAGTCACTCAGTGAGTGACTTAGTGATGGGACTACCTTACACTTTGGGGAAGCTAACTTGGATTTTCCTTTTCATGCTGAAAGTGTTAGTTTGTTAATTATCTGTTTAGTAACGTCTTTCACATATAGTCACAGGGGTCTGTTCTATAAATTTTCCAGAAAACTGAGTTACCATAGGCTATGTACCTTTATTTGTTAAAAATATAATTACAGCTCTATCACAGAATTGGCTCTTTTTATTGTAATCTTGTGGAAGAAGATTAATGGAGATTGTGGGAGAGAGATTACCATTTTAGCAAGTTTACTTTTCTGTACCTCTATCTTTCTTTTACTTGTAAGGCTTGTTCTGTTAAGAACTGTTCATGTGTAAACTTCAGAGGGGCTGGAAGGTTGAACTCACTTCTTACTGGTCTTTCAAAATTTATCACTGTCACAGTTCTGCCACCTTGTCTCTATAAGGCATGAGAAAACTATGGCTAGCTTTGTTTATGAACAGATTCTTGTGATGCCACCTTTCCAAAAGCCTGCAATTTCTTTAGATGTTGCTGAAAAAGGTAGTAAAATGAAAGATACATGGGGCCTGTGTTTGGATGGCTGAAGTTTTTATGAGAACTATATCACAGGAATATGGCTTATGATTAATTGCTCATGCATTGTCTGTCCTTGCATTTCAGGAGGAGAGCATCCCCATTGCTTTGTCTGGTAGGGATATCTTGGCTAGAGCAAAAAATGGAACAGGCAAGAGTGGAGCCTACCTCATTCCTTTACTTGAACGGCTAGACTTAAAGAAGGACAATATACAAGGTCAGTTGAAGTGGATCTCACTCTAGCTGCAGGCAGGTAATGGTGTCAGTCACTACATAAGAGACTTGAATTTATAACTGGTTAAGGAAATTAGGCAGTGTAGGTTATCTGCTTGTTCTTATAGACAAAGCTAATGGGGGATTGGTGGAGGGGAGGTGGAATTTGCAAAGTCCCACAGTTGCTCTCAAAAGCTTTAAATGGAAGAAGGCTTGTAGACTTTACTGTCTTGCCCTGGAAAGTGGATGTGGAGTAATAAGCAAGTGTGCTGGCTGGGTTACTTGTGCAAAGGGAGCATGAAGGGCTGGAAAACCCTTGCACAGAATTTGCCTTGTCAAAACAGTTCCTAAGTCTGGCTCAGGATACCCAGAGCGGAATTCCTAAACCATGCTTCTCATTATTTTACTTCATAAAGTCTCTGTCTCCTCTGAGGATGAGTGTTTAAGACACAGAGTGTTACAAGTACTCACAGTGATGTTTTTAACTTTTAGCAATGGTGATTGTTCCCACTCGTGAACTAGCCCTGCAGGTCAGTCAAATCTGTATCCAAGTCAGCAAACACATGGGAGGTGCCAAAGTGATGGCAACAACAGGAGGAACCAATTTGCGAGATGACATAATGAGACTTGATGATACAGGTCAGAGCACTTTTGCTGCACTAGGGTTGCTGTTTCTTTGTGGCTTTTACAATGTGGCCAAATGTGATTGTGGAATTTCCGCTTGTTACCGTTTGCCTGTTACAGAACAGATGACAATGTGTTGTTTGCTGTTCGTATACTGTTATCATTATTTCAAAGTGTTCATATGAAACATGGCCATGAATGCTGGAAGGAAACACAGTTTTAATCACCTTAACCTTGTGGGTTTTTTTGTTTCTCTCTGTTTTTTTTTCTCTCCTGACCTTACAGTGCATGTGGTGATAGCTACCCCTGGGAGAATTCTCGATCTCATCAAGAAAGGAGTAGCAAAAGTTGAGCATGTCCAGATGATAGTATTGGATGAGGCAAGTTGCTTATGTTAAATGTTCTGAGATTTTAACACCAAGTTAAAGGAATTATGTGTCTCAGTGAGTGTCCTTTCGGTGCACAGCAATGATTCAAACTTACTTGGAGACAATGTAAGGTCTCCTCTGTTTCTCAGTATTTTTGAGAAACTACTTTGACAGTAGGATTTCTTTGCATGTAAATCTAAGAAAATGGCCCAGGAAGATTTGCCTTTCCTGTCTTTGCTGATGCTGAAGAATAGAGTAAGTGTCCATTCTGCAATAAAGGAATGCATTTCATTTGGTTTCCATTTATAATGAGTCAGCTGTGCTTACCGTGTAATTGTGTATAAAATTGATTTATGAACATCCAATAGTGAACAGGCTTCTGGGTGAGGGAGAATACAGTTGTGTGAAAGCTCTTGGATGACTGGTAGGAACCCTGGTAACTGTTTCTTTTCCTTCCCTCAAAAGTGGAGCTACCCAAAGACTGAAATCTTACACCATTATTTTAACTTGCTGTTCATTACTTCTGTTGTCACAGGCAGATAAGTTGCTGTCTCAAGATTTTGTTCAAATAATGGAAGACATTATTCTCACGCTACCTAAAAACAGACAGATTTTGCTCTACTCAGCCACTTTTCCTTTGAGTGTGCAGAAGTTCATGGTGAGTGGAGATGTATCCATGGTATGGTGATGACATTGTGCAGGAAAGGTGTGAATGAGTGGTGCATAGCTGTTAGTGCTTGGTTTTTAAAATACATCTAAACTTCACAGGTTTAATCTAAATCAACCCAAGTCTAGGACAGAGGTTTGAAAGCAATTTTTGACCTGCAGTTGCATTAATGGGAAGCTAGATATGTGCAGTTTTTGCCTATAAGTTGCTGGTTTCCGTTTTGTGTATTAGTTACGTCATCTGTGTGGATTTGCTTCTGGAGGGTGCTCCTGTTTGGCCTACTCAGTCACTTTGGATTTATAAGTAATTATTTCTGAAAATTTACCCACCCTGTCTGTTTTCAGCATAACATGAAGAGTGAGTGGCTAGGTAGTGCATCCTTGCCTTGGAGGAAGTTAAATGTGCCGTAGCGTGGGAACCACTTACATTGTTTTGCATGTAGATCTGTCTGCTATATCAATATCTTTATTTTTCAGAATTCCCATTTGCAGAAACCCTACGAGATTAATCTGATGGAGGAGCTGACCTTGAAGGGAGTTACTCAGTACTATGCCTATGTCACTGAGCGTCAGAAAGTGCACTGCCTCAATACGCTCTTTTCCAGGGTAAGGAGTAGGGCTGGGTCAGGAACATATCAGAACTTTCTTCCCTTTTGGAACCAAGAATAAGACTGAATGCTTCAAAGGCAGCTTAATGAAAATTCTTCTTTGTCAAAATGCGCTATATATTTAAGGCTAAAAATGCATGCTTCTTGTCCTGAAACTCTGTTATAGAACTTCCTTAATTTTTTCCCTGCCTATACAAAAATATGTCTGATGTAAATTACCAGCAGCATACCTGCTGTGCTTTCTTTCTGGAAGGGCTTTAGACATATCTGGGATCATTTGTTAGTAAAATGCTGCATTTACTGAGAATACTGCATATATGTTCAGCTCCAGATTAACCAGTCGATCATTTTCTGCAACTCCTCTCAACGGGTTGAATTGCTAGCCAAAAAGATCTCCCAGTTGGGCTATTCCTGCTTCTATATCCATGCTAAAATGAGGCAGGTGAGTATGAAGTCTACAGTGATTTATTCCACAGCACCCCAGGCTTTACTGAACAGCTGAATTAAGTCTCCTGCTTGCTTTAAACTTGCATGTTCTTCATAAACTGAAACATGTATTGCTTTGCTATAGGTTTGGTTTTAGATACCCACTGCCAACCCCCACCCCCAGCCCTCTGTCTGGACTGTTCATTGCGTGTGGCCAGTTGGTATTTGCATACTTCAGATCAGGTGAATTAGTCCCAATGTAAGCACAAAGTGCAGCCAGAAGGCACAGTTCTTAGTGCTGCTGCTTTGCTTTGACAGCATGGGGAGCCAGGGTGGAGCACACAGTGTGACTAACACAGGTGAAAATGCACCTGAATTAAAACAGATGACAAAACCCGCAATACATAGCCAGTTGAGTGCCCAGTGTGGCTTTGCAAACAGTAAACTTGCACTGTGACTGCAGGGGAATCTGAGAAGTTGAGGAGGTGGGTTGGATTGAACCTCTTGGTGAAAGCTATGGCTGGTATACAGTGACCAGACACTTGTGGCCTTGGTGTAGTTGGTGAAAAATGCCATTGCAGCTTTGCTAGTGCAGAGGTTTCTGTTAATGGTATAGTAGCTCACACTTGCTCTAGCTTAACACTATTAAAAGATGTCAGAAGGCTGAAGTGACACATGCAGAACACAAATACTTTGAAACATTTTTTTCATTTTATGTGTTAACTCGTCTAGCCCATGCAACTGACAGATAATGCCAGTATTTGCTGGACCAGATGCAGGGCAGTAATTCATTGAGCAGAAATAGAAGTGTTATTACTGAGAACAGAGAGATATGCAAGTGACTTCCTCGAAGTCTGATTTTTGTATGCTTCTTATCAGTCAGTAGATGATCTTTTGGCAAAGTACAGCTATATTTTTGCAGAATGCTTCAGCTTGTTCATTCCCTTTCTAAATTTCACTTAATAGTGATACTACTTAATATTTGTGTGGCCCAAAGTGGGGTGTTTGTAAGAGGAGAGTCTCAAATTGACTCATCCCACCCTTGATTCTGAATCAGTAGTGAAAAATGCTTCATACTGGATAAGGACGTTACTGCCAACTTCAGTTTTTAAGGGAATTAATATAACGTGAAAATTGGCAAGGGAGACTGGAGAAAAACTGATATGTTGACTGTTGTCTGTCTAACTTCCTTGATATAATTTCATGCAATTGTAACTTTAGATAGTCCTTTTCTGAGATGGTTTTGATGCCACCATAGGAGGTTTTAAAATGCAGTCAGTTAATTGTCTTTGTCAAAAAGTGGGATCAAGACCCTCTGGAGTTAATTCTTGAGAATATATGGTAAGGAGCGCTAAAAAATATGTACTGGCATCTTGTTACAACTCAGCTGTTCTCTACTGAGAAGGAGGAGAAATTCACACAATTGAAGTTCAGCGTTAGTTACCTGAGTATACCTTAAAGTAACAGCTGGTTGGTTTGTGGGTTTTGTTTTTTTGTTTCTCTTTGTTTATATGTATGTATTTCCAGGAGCACCGCAATCGTGTATTCCATGATTTCCGAAATGGCTTGTGCCGTAATCTCGTTTGCACTGGTAAGAGTTCCTAAACATTTTTCTGTTTCTAAATTTTGTGATAGAAAGTGCATTAGCCCAGGTATTGTAGATCAATTAGCTGTAATAAACCAAAACAAGATGTTTTGCTAAGATGTCTTTGTCAAGCCTACGTGTAGTAGGCTGCAGCATTCCTTTAGGCATGTGGAGTTTTGTCTTTTGTGAAGACGTAGCTTTCCAACAAATGCTACTTGCAATAGTGTTTTCTGTTTATTTTCACAAGTGAGGATTCCCTGAGTTGTTGGGTCGTAAACCCAAGATATATTTGTGATATATCAGTAGAACTGTGACTATGATCTTGTGAAGTTTTGCTGGTTCTTCTAAGCATTTATAACTCATTTTTTCTAAATACTGTTGTAGTTTTGACTGGCCTGTGTATGATCCGAATTCTTTGTTTTACGGCCTATTTGGGCAGTACCTGGCAGTGTCTGCTATAACTACATATGTCTGGGCCATCTAAACAAAAACCGCTAGAAGCAGAATAGAAATAGTTGAGGTAGTGGAATGTAGTTCAGGTCTCAAGTCTGTTGTGACATTGGCAATGCACAATCCTGTGTAAAGAGATGCTTAAGAAGACCTCCTCCAAAATAGTATAATGTAAAAAAAAAATAGCTTTGTGGGGGTTTTTTCTGCATAGATGTGCAGATCGGGTGGTTTTGGTTGTTCTTTGTACATTATTCTTATTTATAATGTATATAGAGCAAGAGGAGGCTGTAACAGGATTGTATGTAAACTGTCTTTGATACAAGGAAAGCTTGTATCTGGAAAGTAGTGCAAAGCAATGTTAATCACTGTTAATCTTTACACCCTAAATACTGTCAGCATTTGATCTCGTTGAAATTAACTTTCTTTGTGATCTGGATTGTCTTTCAGATCTGTTTACCCGAGGTATTGATATCCAGGCTGTGAATGTGGTGATAAACTTCGATTTCCCAAAGCTGGCAGAGACTTATCTCCATCGCATTGGCAGATCAGGTGAGAGGAAAAACCTCTTTTAGGTACAGCTTTGCTGATGACTGTGATGCTTTTTAGCCTTGAATTGGCTTTTGGTTTTTTATTACTTATATCTGAGAATTGCCTTAGGTAGCTTTGATTTTTCTGACAAATTTATTTTTGGGTATCTTCTCAGATGGTTATCCTCTCTGAGGATATTATATGAATAAAGGGCTATTCTCTTGAAACTGGCCTGAACAATCTAATAAAAAAAAAAAAAGGAAGGCGTATTTTGCTTTCATCTCAGGAGACTTACTATTGCGCCTGTTTGCAGTTTGGGAAAATTTTATACTAAAATCTCAGCTTCCAGAGTGTCTCAAGTACAGAGATTTACGCTTTCTTCTGCATGTGTTCTGAGGTGTGTTTCTACTGCTTGGCAATCAGCAAAATATGCCCTGAAAAAAGGCAATAGGAACAACAAAGGAACTCAGCATAGTTGAACTTTGTAGTTCAGGGTTGTTCAAGAACTCTCAAAGACTTTTTGCTGGTAGTTATCCTGGAGCTTTGGTCAGAGCATTTTGAAGCTCCTGAGTTTTCTTATTACTATGGCCCTCTGAAACTCCTTACCAAAAACTGGTGTGAAAGGTGTAGAGACCTGTGTCTGGATTTATTTTTATCATCACAGAATGATAATAACTTCACAGTCTGTAGACTTTTTCTGTCAACCCCTATGTTAACTCAGTTTAGTTCAGGTGTGTGTGTTTGTTTTTTTGTCAAGGTCGCTTTGGTCATCTTGGCCTGGCCATCAACTTGATCACCTATGATGATCGATTCAACCTGAAAAGTATTGAGGAGCAGTTGGGAACTGAAATTAAACCCATACCAAGCAACATTGACAAGAGCTTGTATGTGGCAGAATACCACAGTGAACCTGTAGAAGATGAGAAACAGTAAACATGTAGGTATGTAAGTGCCTTGCTGAACAGCGATGTGCTGGATGGCAGGAATGTTGTCAATGTGTCTGTATTTTACCACAGGGAAGAGGGAAACTGATGTGATGTAAAGGCTCTGAATGTGAAAACAAGGGTTTGAAGCAGAATGTCAGTGCAAGGAATTTCATGGATATGCTGAAAGTGGGAGGGGAGGGATGAGTATTTTTTAGTAGTTTTAATTTGAATGCTGACCATATGCTAAGGAGACCAAAAATGGGGAAAAGGGGAGTGGGGAATGGTGTTGGGAGAGGCCAGGATGGAGTACTTGTAGCTTAATGAATTCTTTCTGTATTGCTAAGCTGAAATGAGAAATTGGTGAGGGGCAGAGAGGAAAGTAGTCCTCAGAAAGGTGAGGAGATATAATGGATAGCTGTGACAGAGCGTCAACAGAAGAGGAAGAACCTCACCAGCCAGAAGGACCGGGTTCAAGCAAAAGGTCCTGCCTCTTCTGTATCCTTTGGTTCATAGAATTCTTGACAGTAAACTAAGTAGGGAGTGAAGCTGTAATTTATCTTTGCTACCACTTGAGGTCGTCTACGTAGTTATAAAAGAAAATGAGGTTTCGCTGTTGGAGACGCATCTTAAGTGCTTGCTTTCTGATCGTTGTCTCAGAAAAAGCTGCTGACTCAAGTCCTTTTATAAGAAGATGACTTGCCCTGGACTGCAGTCAAGCTAAATGGCTGCAGGAAGATGTTTGATTTGATCTTAGTTAAGATGATGTTGTGCAAGATCCATCACCATAAAAATCATTCTTTTGTGTACTCTTCTCAGAGGTCATGAATTAGAAAGGCAATGCCAGCGAAGCTGCTGAAATTCTTCTCAGATGACCAAAAATAAAGAAGTGGCTATAGAAGCAGACTGCTTGATAGCATTAGAATGAACCTATGGTTCCTTCTTTGAAATCATCCAAGGACAGCCCTAGATAGTCCTACCAAGCTGACTTGAAAGCTTCTGCTTTGCTGGTTGAACCTTCTCCATGTTCATAAGTAAATAGAATACAAAACAGGTGATGAATGTGTAACAGGCTCTTGGGTGCCTTCCTCAGGGGAATGCTGTGACCTTGCCAGAGAGCAGTTTGCTGCTTCCTAAAATACAAGAAACCAAGAGGTAGTCATGTCCCATAGATACAGAAGGGCATTGGCAACACCTCTTTCTATAAAACTGAGGTTGGGATTGAGCTGTTCAATATGCCCTTGGCCTTTTGAGAGCTGTTGCATCGTGTTGCGTTCTGGTTTTGTATAGAACTGATTTAACGGTGCTGTGGTTGTTTTGTTGGTTATTTGTTCATTTGTTTTTTGTTTTTGTTTGTGTTGTTTTGTTTTTGGGTTTTTTTTAGGCTTTGATTACACATGCCAGAAGGTGAAGCCCTATGATCCAGATCTGTGACACATCGTTTCTTTGGGGATACCCTTCTCTTTGTGGGTTTTTCTTCGTCTTTTCATTTTGGAACTATGAAGACTAAAGAGCTCAGCCTTTTTTTCTCTTCAAATTTGGCAGCAAGGAAGAAAGAAGATGAAAGGAGGAAAGTCTTTTTGTTTTTCCACTTGTTTGCACTGTGTGCTGATTGAACATTAGTTGCACTAACTGCTGGTTTTAAATTTTGTTTTCTTTGGGCGGGAGGGACAGCAAGGGAAGAAGAGAAACCCTGAAAAGAGAAGAATCTTGATGAACACAAGCTTGTCTGGTATTTCAAATTCTTTAAGCGTTGACTGAGTGCATTTCAACTTCTCCCTGGTTACTCATCTGTTTTTTAAGCTAAAGAGCTTGTTACTTATTCGTGCAAAGTGCCTTATGCTATGAGACCATTCAGAATATCACCTTTCCAACACAGCCCAAGGAATCAACATCCATTTTTGGTTTCAGGTCAAAGTTCCCCTCTCTTCCCCTTCTCCTCCTTCCCATGTACTCAAGTCCAGGGCTGGGAGGTGAAATGTATTAGTTGTTGGTAATACTACTTCTTTCTTCAACTGTTTTTTTTTTAATTTTTTTTTTTATTGGAGGAGTTGATATGCATCTGCAGTTCACCCAAACTGTAAATATCTGTATTTAAAATGAAACCAACATAAAATCTGGGTTGATTAGGTGCAGCATCATAGCTCCAGAAGGAAAGAGTAGCCTGTGATCCTTTGCAGGAGTCATAAGAAAAGCCCTGTGCTCTAGCAGAACACTAAAGACTGGTTTCCATGAGTCTTCATTAGTAGTTACAGCACTTGATAGGTAGACTTGTTTCAGAGCCATGGCCCTCTTTCTTCTGGTGCGGTGTGTCCCATAGAAAATCAGATGTGTATATTGTACAAACTTTGTAAATATGGTATTTTTTTCTGTTTGGGTTCATATATAACTTTTTCTTTTATGATGAAGGTTGCTGAGGTTAAAGGGATTAGACTGATTATGGGAGCAGCTAAAGATGAGAGGGGCTCAGTTTTCTGCAACACTAAACAATGAGAAGTGCTCTGATCTCTGTGAAGTGCAGGCCTCCACAAGTGTCCCTTGTCAGGGTGGGTTTGCTCTGGTGCTAGCAACAGTCCTGTACCGCTCATGTGGAAGAGATCACTTGCGGGGCTTCAAGGCCTCCAAATCCATAGCTCAGCCTTTTGGGAGATGCTCTTTGATTTCCCCCTTAGAAACTTCAGGAACTTGACAAGCTCTGAAGGAGTCCATGACCTGTGTTACACCATGGTGCGAGGGAAATCCAGCGGGTGTCTGAGCAGTATATGCGTAAGGTGTGGATTTGGTTTTGAGAGACCATAAAAAAACAATTTACATGCATAATCTGACAGTTCTGGAGCTTTGTGGAATTGATTAACTTCCTGCAGTGCTGCATTTTCTGCCTAGAGTGGCCTCTGTGCAGAACTGTGCAGGTAAGGGCAAACCTCTGTTAACGTCAGAAGCTGCAGGAAGTTGCTTGCCATCTACTCTGGTTAGCCGTGAGTTGCTGTCTGTCATTTTGCATCGTATATTGCTGAAAAGTGCTTTCTGGTCAAGTAGTGTTGCTTTAAATTGTGCCCCTCCCAACATGCTTGATGTTTGGCCTGATCTACAGGCAAAAGGAGTGAGACAAATCAAAAAATTACTCTTTTTTTAAATCCCTTTTAGCCTGTTAACCACCACTGTCAGGAGGCACCTGGATGAATGCAATCCCTTTTGCTCAGTCATTTAGTGCATATACAGATGCTGCACTCACACCACGCTTGCTTACCTTTGAGGCAGGATTTAATTGTCTTAATTTCTCCTCGTTTTGACCCTCTTTTTAATTGGAGTAAAATTGTTTGGAATCACAAGGTGAACTAGCCATCCATTTCCTTGATGATCATAAATAGAAGCCAGGTGCCTCCTGACAACAACTTTACAAGATTGAAAGGGTTTTGTGTTTGGGATGTTTTTCTTCTTTTTGTCAGCAGTGACTCCATAATTGTAGCAAATGCTGCACTAGAGTACAAACTCAAGAGCTTGGTCTCTGTGAGCCACATAGCTTACATCTGACTGGCAGGTACTAAATGTAAACAATTTTGGGGTGCTTTTTGGGTGGGGGGTGGGAGCTTATGGGTGGTAACTTTGACCAAAAGTAAAATCTTAATCCTGTACTGCAGCCAGCTTATTATTTTCCAGACAGAAGAGGGATCATTTTAATGCAACAAAGACATGAAAATGTAAATAAATTTTGTATCTCACCAGGGCATGCACATGTAACAAGAACGGGATAGAGATGTCAAGTCAGATGTGTGTGCTCTGCTTGGATTTGTGGTAGGTTAGCCTGGTGCCATGCATTGATGGTCCCTCTTGAAGCACATAACTTTTGAAAGTATTACTTTAAAATTGGCCTCTCATTGAGGATTGGCACTTACCTAAACTATCAGGGGCACCATTTTTAGGTGGCTTCTTGTCAAGAAGAAAGCAGCCTGTTTTTGGTGCTAGTAGGCTATCTCAAACAGACGTGATCTTGCAAATGGAAAGATGCTCCACAAGACTAGGATAATCCTAGTTTTTTTTGTTTTGTTTTGTTGGGATTTTTTTGTTGTTTGTTTGTTTTGGGCTTTTGTTTGTTTTTTATTATTTAGTTTGGGGTTTTCTTGGTTGTTTTGTTCCCTACCCAAGAGTAAGGAGTGTGTATAAATTTTGGCTTCCTGAGATTTCTTGTGAACTCCAGTTTTTGCTGGTCACCAGCCTTTACAGATGGATTAGTTGGAGCCTTCACTGATGAGCCCTAGGTCAAATACTTCCTCTGACAAAGTTGATGTGAATGAGAACCTGATGTATTCTGCATTTTTTTTTTTGTGGGAAGTCTAAAAGTGTCACTCTATGAATCTGTGAAATGGAGCTTCACAGCTGGGTGAGGTGGCTGTGAAGAAGGTGATGGAAATCTTCAGCCACTCCAGAGAGTGGCCTATAGGCCGGTTTCTGGGTGTCCTCTGCCAGGTGGGCACTGCAGCAGCTGGAGGCCTTTTCCCAAAGGGAGGGGGGTGGGTTGGTCTCAAATACGTGTTTCGATTTCCAGAATGAGATGGGAGCATCTTTCCTTGCCCTCTGTGACTGTTTTTGTGGGTAAGAACAGGGAAGCTCAACATGAATTCATGTTGTGTATATGGTGGTATCAAATCATCTCATTCTGATCTTCTGTTTATTTTTATTTGGGATGGGGGGGAGGGTGTCTGCTCCAAGGATTTAAAAATGCTTCAAACACTTTTTCTTTACAAATGACTGATAGGACACAAACCTGAGCAGATGGCTGTCCTGCCTCAGTTTCTATAAGAAAGGTTACAGAGTTGTCATGCCACATCTCTTGAGCTACTGTTGTGGTGGTTCTTGCCCTGATGCTGAACTTTGTAGTGCTGCTGGGGGTGACTGGTCATTGCTTCCTGAGAACAAAGTGAATTTTGTTCCCAGAAACTCCAGCAGTACAGCTGCCATGGTAGAGGTTGGGCAACTGTAGTCCTGCAAGGAGTTTTCTGTTTGCTGTAAACTTCTGGTCCATCTTTTTTGAATCACAGTTTATCTTTGTAATCAACCAGGTCTTTGGACCAAAGAGCATGCATCTGAACTTCACAAGAAGGCTTTGGCAGATTATCTTGTAGGCTTTGCTCAGTTCATCGTTGTGTTGCTAAAATGCCTCTGCGTGGAAGCATTGTTAAATTCTCCTGTAGACAAGTTAGGGAAGGGAAAGGGAAAGGGAGGGGGTGGGGGGTAGCAGGGATGTGTTTATTAAGATACAGCCTTGCTGTATTTTAACCAGTAATTTTGGGGAAGGGGTGTCAGGAGAAGAAAATAGTCACTGTTCCCCTTATTGAAAGAAACTGGAACTTTTATTTCAAGAAAATAAATTATTTGCAATTCAAGTGGAGTGTCATAATCCAGTAGACCCTAGATTAAGGGGTTGATATTCTTACTGTTAACCAGCAAACAATATGGTCTAGTCCTTCGAAACAGTAAAGGGAGGGAGGGGAAAATTGGCTTTCTGTTAAATTGGCAATTGGCAAACTCTCCAGTGGAGCTCAGATGTTGTTGAGAAAGTGTTTTCTCTGGCTTTGTATGTGTTGCAGCACTGACTTGTGAAGAGCTTCATGAGTTGCGAGTGCAAAAAAGATGAATGGTAAAATCCTGATTTTGTTGATTAAACTCAATAAAAGCTCCCTGGAACTCCCGTTTGTTCTGTTTTTTTCTTTTAACTGTGCTGAGTGAAAAGCATGCTGGTGTCCTTATGGAGACTTACGCTCTGCATTGGATGCAACAAGCTTTGGAGAGAAGCCTCAAGAAAAGGAGGTACGTGAGAAAGGGAAAGGTGCTGTCCTATGTCCCTGAGAGGCATCCTTTTTCTGCACAGACCCTCCACATGGCAGCTGCTCTTCCAGGGTTTAATGCTTCACGGTCTTGTCTCCACTAGGCCAGAAGACACTGTGTGGCATCTGATTGCAGTGCCAAGTTAGCCTTGACTTTGACAATGAGAGTTTGTGCAAGGGGCCAGAGAAGCACAGCAGATTCTGCTGGGGCTGTTGTCCTTATGTGTTTCATTTAGAGTCATCCTGACCTCTGTCTTGCTGGCTGCTTGTGCTGCAGCAGACTGTGTGTGCTGTGGTTCTGGTGGTTGGAGAATTTTAAAGATGCTTAAAAAATCACCAGCAAAGGAGTTGGCAAAAAGCAGGTTTAATGTAAAGGTGAAGGAGGAGTGAAGTTCGGTTGCAAAGTTCACTCTGCTATGGCCTAGATGGTTAACACACACAGAGTGAAAGCAGACTACATTCAGTCTAAACCCAAAATCATCCCAAAATTATCTGCATGAAGGTTGGCGGAGAAGGGGAAGAAGAGTAAGGATAGGAAAGGATAAGTTGAATCACAAGGTTCAGATTGGACCCCCTTGCTAAACTGGGGCCTGGACTTGACCAGTAGTTTATGCCTAAGGGTTTAACAGCAGACTTGACAGCGTTTAATTGATAGCTTAAGTGAAACAATTTAACCAAAGATTCATACAGAATTTACCATAATGGTAACTATGTACTTTATATTGTAAACAACTTCGAGCAGTGCCCGGGGCACTGGTGTGGTAAAAGTGTACAGTTGCAATGAAATTAAATACTGCGTAAGTACATAAATGCTGAACGTATTCTGTTTTGCCGGTGTTGCCTTGAAGGTCACTTACATATATATCCAAAGCTGTAGCTTTATTTTGAATATATTTATTATATGGCGCGCTCCGCCCCGCCCCCCGCGCGCGCTCCGCCCCGCCCCTCGCGCCCCCCGCGCGCTCCGCCCGCCCCCCGCTCGCCCCGCTGCGTCACCCGGGGCGGCGGGGATTCGGGTCACGTGAGGGGCGGGCACACGGGGCCGGCCCCAACATGGCCGCCTACCTGCAGTGGCGCCGGTTCGTCTTCTTTGACAGAGAGACGGTGAAGGAGCCGTCGGGGCCGGATGGGGCTGGTGCGAAGCCCTTTGCGCTGCCACCGGGCATCGCCGTCTGCGACTCGGGCCGGGGAAGCCTCGTGTTCGGAGATATCCTGTGCGGGGCCGGGCGCTGTGGCCTGCGCGGGGCTCGGCCGAGCCGAGGTCGCGTCGCAGGCGAGTCCTGGGCGCTGTCTGGCGCGGGCTGGAGGTACTCTGGCCTTGGGAATGTGGCAGCTTTCCGCTGTCGGCTGTTCTTTGTTTAAATAAAAAACCAACCAAACCGCCGCTGGGTGTGTTGGTGCTCCGGGGTTGCTCTGCGGAAGTGTTTGCTGTAGCTCTACCAGGTGTCACCAAGAAGCATGTCGATTCTTGTATGATTTGAGGTGTGGGCCTTTTTTATTTTTCTTTTCCCCTTATGTGCCTTAACTGTGATCTAAATATGGAAGGTCAGATTTGGTTTTTGCCTCGCTCCCTTCAACTCAGCAGTTTCCAAGCTTACAAGCTAAGGGTAACGCATCTGTACCAGCTGAAGCAGCACAGTATCCTGGTTTCTGTTGGTGAGGATGAAGAGGGTATTAATCCTTTGGTAAGTTACCTGACAAAGAGAGGAAAATGCATTTGTAGTACGGGTCTTTCTTAAGGACTACTGTAATGATCTCAGTTGCCCTTTCTTACCTTAAGTAGCTTGTTCCTTCTGGGTACTGAAGCATTTTGATGCCAGGTCGTGGCCACCTAATACCCCATGTTTGGTTATGGCAGACCGTTGTTGTTTGTAGGTGAAAGTCTGGAACCTGGAGAAACGAGATGGTGGTAATCCTCTTTGCACACGAATTTTTCCAGCAATACCGGGTAACAAGCCCACGGTTGTATCCTGCCTAACTGTCCATGAGAATCTTAATTTCATGGCTATCGGTGAGTAAAACTGAACTGTAATAGCATAAGAAAAATTTTACAGTCCTTACTGAGATGTAAGGAATATGAATACATAACACAAAAATAAGCATAGAACGTCCTGATGATCTTTCTCACTCAGCTGTTACATTATTCTCAAAGAGAGATTGTGTATTTTGTGCTGTTGGAGAGCTCAAGAAGATAAATGCAGAAATTTAACCTGACTCTATATTTTACACTAATAACTTTGATACTTAAAATGAAAGAACGTATTTTTAATTGATGTCCTTTTTCTCTGCCAGTTGGTAAGGCTACATATTTATTGAATGTAGTACTAAATTTAGGTTTTGTTGGTACATGAAAAAACATGAGTTTCATGGTACCTAATGTGACAGAGGTATTTTTTCAAACATGTTATAGAAACCTCTTTTCAAAGAAAAAGCAAATTTCCCTTTTTGGATTTAACTGTTCCTTTGTAATGTTTCTTGCTTAACTTCTGACAGAATAAGAGCAGTAATGTTGTGAGATTACAAGTACGCTCAGCTGACTTGGTCACTACATTGTAATCAAAAAGCTTTTTCCTGTGTGTATTGTGGCCTTCAACCCTGAGGCAATTTACAGGACTGGGGCTGTTGGCAAGCTGTGAAAACTGCGTTTTACTCTCTCTTAAAAAATCTCCCTCTGGTCTTTTTTACAGTGTGTAGTGTGTTTTGAATAAGCAAGGAATTTGAAATTATAGTTACCGTTGCAGTATGGGAAGGCCATTCATAAAATACAGATAGAGTCACACAAAATTAACCTGCATGTGAAGTTTGTGTGTGGAAAGCAAGTTAACCCTTGCTGAACAGTGCTATCCTGTGGGCAGTTGTGGGACAGTTCTGAACTGTAACAAGAGCAGTGAGGGGTGATTTGGCAAAGACTGACTTGACATGAGAACCTGTGGCAGTCCCATTGCTTTACACCTTGCTGGTGAGCATGGTGTTGTTGCTGACTGGAGCTTCCCTAACTTACGCTGGATAAAATTTTAGGTGTGCTATATAAGTAATAGTTTAGTCTGTCTGCTTCACCAGGTTTCGCTGATGGGAGTGTTGTACTTACTAAAGGAGACATCACTCGAGATAGACATAGTAAGACCCAGATCCTACATGAAGGCAGTTACCCGGTTACTGGCCTTGCTTTTCGACAGTCTGGCAAAACAACACATCTATTTGTGGTGACCACAGAGAACATCCAGGTGAGCAGCTAGTTGAAAAAATACGACTCTGACTTGCAAATTGAATTGGCTTCAGAGTCTAGTTCAGAGCAGTCCCCAAACCCTCGAGTTTCCTCTGTAGTCTTATATGCTTTCAGTGAAAGACTATCCTCACCTGGAGCTGGACACTCATGGTTGTGGATTGCGCTGTTCATCTCTCAGTGACCCCTCCCAGGACCTCCAGTTCATTGTGGCAGGAAATGAATGCGTGTACCTTTATCAACCAGATGAACGTGGCCCCTGCTTTGCCTTCGAGGGACAAAAGCTGATTGTTCACTGGTATCGGGGATACCTCATCATTGTCTCCAAGGACCGAAAGACTTCCCCAAAGTAGGGCTCCTTGAAACAGATGAGTTATTTTTGCTCATGCAGCTTCATGCTTTTTCTCTTTTTCCTTCTTCCCCGTGAAGCTTTGCTCTTTGGGGCGGATTGTGACTTTGTCAGACGTTGTTGAGGTTCATCCAGACCCATATATTGATTAACTTCCATTGCAAGAGTAGCACAGTTAAGCATACTGAATGAGTGGGATTTTTTTCCAGTTCTATGAATCTCTCAGTGTAACAGGATGGTGGAATTGGTGTATAAATACATGGTGGTTTCCCTATGGGTCCACTTAGTTTAATTGCCCAAATGAACCCTGTTTGTCTTGCTTTCTATACATCCCTCATTTAAACAGGTATCAAAATTTCAAGTTATGTTGTTCTTGTTTTCTAAAACTTTCTTCTGCTCTCCAGGTCAGAATTTGCTGGGAATGAGGCACAGAATTCAGACAAACAAGTCCTGAATATCTATGACTTGTGCAACAAATTCATTGCATACAGCTCAATCTTTGATGATATCGTGGATGTCTTGGCAGAGTGGGGTTCTCTGTATGTACTCACCAGAGATGGGAAGATCCACGTACTGCAGGAGAAGGATACACAAACCAAACTCGAGGCATGTAAATCTGTTTTCTTATTAGTCTCTGCCTTATGTCTGTAAGATTGTACTGGCTCTGCTGACTGAAAAATGGAACTGTTCAGGTAAGTGAGTTACATAACAAGTGACCCAACAGCTTTTCAGCATAACCAGTCTTGTAAGACAATTGGTGTGTAAAAGCCCAAGCACATGTATGCACTAAGAAGAAGAAACAACTTGTTTTGCAAGTGCGTTTGAACTTGTTTTGTGGGGTGGTATTTCTCTCAAACTGCTCTCACCATGTATTTTAACAGATGCTGTTCAGAAAGAACTTATTCGAAATGGCCATTAACCTGGCCAAGAGCCACCACTTGGACAGCGATGGTTTGTCAGAGATTTTCCGGCAGTATGGCGATCACCTCTATAACAAGGGAAACCATGATGGAGCCATCCAGCAGTATATCCGGTAAGTGGGGGTCCTGTGGAGCTGTGATGCTGTAGTACAGATAGCAGCAGCATAGGCCTTGGTTTCTCTTTCAGCCCAGGAATCAAAACAGTCCAAAACAAGAAAAAAGTATGACTTGAGGTGAAAATTCTGCCTGTACAGAGAAAGATGTCAGTGAGACTGAAAGTCTTTGAACAACTTGCTTGAAGATCGCTCTGTATACCTTAGGATAAAGTTCTTCTCTTTGATCATATTTTAACATGAATAATGTAGGCCCACTGGGATGGAGTGGGACCTGGTGACATCATTCTAAAGAAGGGATCACTCTGTGCAAGATAGATGATGCAACTTGAACATGTATGGGAGTCTTCTTGGAAAGTACTCAAACAGTTCAATGTCAGTTTTAAAACATCTTTGTGTTTTTAAAACTACAACTTGGAGCAGGCTTGTTTTGAGGCTTACCGAAAACTTCATGTCCAATTTTTAAAATGCCACAAAGTGTTACATGATTGTGGAGCTGAGGTTCTGGAGTCCC
Organism: Pomatostomus ruficeps; assembly: GCA_013400735.1. Classification (NCBI taxonomy): domain Eukaryota; kingdom Metazoa; phylum Chordata; class Aves; order Passeriformes; family Timaliidae; genus Pomatostomus; species Pomatostomus ruficeps. The sequence continues at coordinate 47,710 of VYZT01029293.1, read as the reverse complement.
TGATGTCTAGTGAGAGTCAGCATGTCTTTTTACCTTTGGCTTGCTTTAACTGTCATGTTAACTGTGGCTAAACTGCTCCACGTGGGCATAAGCATTTAAAGCTGACTTTGAGCTATGTGACCAAAATGAAGGAAAACGTAGCTTTTGTTCCTCCTTTTTTTTTTTGGCTTCCCAGTTTGTTGTGCTCAGAGCCTAGTCTGTCTTCTCATTGCCACCTTTAAAGGAAGATTAACACCTTGTATGCTGTCACGGTCATCCCGATGGAGGCCTTTGTATCAGTGTATGTGCAGACGGGTGGTCTTATACCATAAATGATCCTTGCTTTTGATGCATAGCTGAGTGGTCCCAAGAGGATTAGTGCCTGCTGAAGTTAAGGCGTCTCTGTGTTCTGTTGTTAATTTCTCTATTTATTTTGACTTCATGAGTATACAGTATCTTGTAACATGACTCTTCCCCTCACAGAACTATAGGGAAGCTAGAACCGTCGTATGTTATCCGGAAATTCCTGGATGCTCAGCGTATCCACAACCTCACTGCTTATCTACAGATGCTCCATCTGCAGTCCCTGGCCAATGCAGACCATACTACACTTCTGCTGAATTGCTATACCAAACTCAAAGACAGCTCCAAACTGGAAGAGTTCATTAAGGTATTGAAGGGAGGTGGAATCATGCTACATTGTTATGTCATCATAATAATTAAAAAGGGGTAGTGGCAACATTGTAAATTCTCACCTCTAGGACTATTAAGAGAGAGAATAATGAATTTACCAGTCAATTCCCTGGTCTTTACTCCTTTATTTCCAAGCTCTTGCTTACATTCTCTGGTTGATTGGTTTGCCATCTGGGTCTGGAGTGTGCTTGCTTCTGCCAGTGCAACTGGCAAGCAAATGAGAAGTGGTTAGACTCCTTCCTTTCTGCATGGGTGATTTTTCCCTTGCATGAGAGGTACCAAGTTGTCCCTGCTCATGTTTTCCTCCTCTTACATAAATGATTACTGCTTCTGGACTGTTAGAATTTTTCTGAGGAACCATCTTTCTGCTTTTGTTCTCGGAGACGAGTGAGAGTGAGGTCCACTTTGATGTGGAAACAGCTATCAAGGTGCTTCGCCAAGCTGGTTACTACTCCCACGCTGTGTACCTGGCAGAGAAGCATGAGCATCATGAATGGTACCTCAAAATCCAGTTAGAGGACATCAAGGTGAGGAGACGTAACTGCACGTGTGTTCTTATTGGGGAGAATACCAATTCTCTACCTTCCTCTTCACTGACCATTTCACCGACCTCTTTGTTGAGGATAGTGTGCTGATGAGAGCAGCAACAACAATACTCGTTGCTGTTGGTGTGTTGCCTTTCTGCTTTTGGCTTGTGTGTTAGACTAGATGTGGAAATCAGAAGGTCTTGTTTTCTTTCAGATGTGGCTTTTTACAGTGCTCTTTAAGAGGAGGGAGGGTGGTTATTTGGGGATTCATCTAAACATTTCCCCCAGGCTACATCCAGTCTTTCTCCCTGAGGAGGAAAACAAGCAGGAATAGTGAATTAGGTGATAATTCAGAGCAAACGGTATTTATGGCATACTCACAGCATGTCTTTAATGCTTTCTGTCCTAACCTCAAAGTGAAGAGCAGAGCCCAATGTCCTGTGATTGTTTTGTTGTCTGTCTCCACAGAACTACCAAGAGGCTTTGCGCTACATTGGAAAACTGCCCTTTGAACAGGCAGAGAGTAACATGAAGCGGTATGGTAAAATCCTGATGCACCATGTCCCTAATGAGACCACTGAATTGCTGAAGATCCTTTGCACTGATTACCGGCCCTCAGGAGGTAATGAAGGCCCTGGGATGCTGGAAGGAAAAAAGGTATGGTTTGTGTTGACTGGGAGTTGCTGCTCTCCAGTAGTAACTTCGCAGCAGATGCTTCTGTGTGCCTTGTGTTGCCAGCCTAATGTTTTATGTATAATGAGAATTATACCTAAATATACTGTGTTCAGGTGAGACCCCACCTGGAGTACTGTGTCTAGCTCTGGAAACCTCAGCACAGAAAAGACATGGACCTTTTGGGGTGGGTCCATAGGAGGGCTACAAAAATGATCAGAGGGATGGAACACAGCTGCTCTGAGGAAAGGCTGAGTGAGCTGGGGCTGCCCAGTCTGGAGAAGAGATGGCTTCAGGGAGACCTCATTGCAGCCTTTCAGTACTCAAAAGGGTTTTGTAAGAAAGATGAGGACAAACTTTTTTACAGGGCCTGTTGTGATGGTACAAGAGGTAATGGTTTTAAAGTAAAAGAGGACACATTTAGACTAGACAGAAGGAAGGAACTTTTTATAATTAGAATGAGGAAGCACTGAACCAGGTGGCCCAGAGAAGTGGTAGATGGTCCCATCCCTGGAAACAAATACTCAAGTCAGGTTGGATGGGGACCTGAGCAACCTGATCAAATTGAAGATGTCCCAGCTCATTGCAGGGATGTTGGTCTAGATGACCTTAAAAGTTCCCTTCCAACCCAAACTATTCAGTGATTCTATGAGAAGCTCCATCCTGGTGTACTGGTTGTTCTAGAGACAGGGGACCTCTTAAAGCTATTGCTCAGAATTGATCCTTGATGTAGTTGGCATCCTGTATTGTGCTGTATCTGTCCTGTCTGAGACTCTGGAAATGAACATTTGTCATGGCAGAGAGGAAGCACCAGTATGGCTTAGACTGATGTGGGTGCTTTTCTTTTTCTGACTGTTTCACAGGCTAATTCAGAGGAGTTCATCCCCGTCTTTGCAAACAACTCCCGAGAACTGAAAGCTTTTCTGGAGCACATGACTGAGGTGCAGGCTGACTCTCCACAGGGTGTCTATGACACTTTACTGGAACTTAGATTGCAGAACTGGGCACATGAACAAGATGAGCAGGTTTGAACTCCTTCAGCATTGTGTTTTGTGGGAGAGATTTGGTGTCTGTGAGTCATATTTGCATTCCTTCAATGTCCTTTCCCTCTGGGCATTGACAACATGAGGCAGTACATATACCGTGCTGGACAAATAGCACAGAAATGGGAAAGGAGCCTAGTTGCCGGGAGAATATTCCTTTCAGGATGGCTGAGCTTGTTTTGTTTGAATCTCATTAAGGACAGATTCCAGACAATACAGCCTCTGTGAGCAGATGCCTTGCCCACCAAAGTCTCTCTACTTGCTTGCCTAGATCTGTGAGGATGTGTGTTGGCTGTTTGGGCAAAGAACATCATGTCCTGTTTGCTTAAGAGGGTTAAAGAACAAGTACCAAAACTGACCTCTGTGAAAGAGCTGCAAATTGTCAGGTCTTAGTGCAAAATAGTGTGTATGTGGTGAGCCTGTGTTTCTCTTCTTTACCTCTCCCCCTTCTTTGTAGATCAAGGAGAAGTTGCACAATGAAGCCCTCACCCTCTTGAAAAGCGGAAGGTTCAAAACAGTCTTTGATAAGGCTTTGGTCTTATGTCAGATGCACAATTTCAAGGATGGTGTTCTCTACCTCTATGAGCAAGGCAAACTGTGAGTGTTACTCTTGTCTTTAGAGTCCTGTCCTTCCCCTCTTGCCCCCATTGCGGCAATTTCTGAGCCATAAATGTCTGTACCATCAATGGCAGCGACCTCTTTAGTCTCTCAAGATGGGAATGGTAGATGATTGCTCTGCAGAAATACCTCACCATTAAAGTAAGGCAGTTATATAGAGTGAAAAAAAGACTTGTCTTTGACTTCTGTGTGAGTCTGGGGATTGCATGGCTGGGTGAAAACCTTGAGGTCCCTGTAACAACTCAAAGGGTGAAATGGATTGTTGCAGCTGATGAGTCTTTCTCCCATAGTTTCCAACAGATCATGCACTACCACATGCAGAATGAGCAGTACAAGAAGGTGATCGAGGTGTGCGAATTGTATGGAGACCAGGAGGTTTGTCTCTGGGAACAGGCTCTTGGCTACTTTGCACGGAAGGAGGAGAACTGCAAAGAGTATATTGCTGCAGTCCTGAAACATATTGAGAACAAGAATCTTATGCCTCCACTGCTTGGTAATGACATGTGACACTCAACCCCCAGCCTCCCCTGCAATAAAACCCCAACCCAAGCAAAAAACCAGAAAAACAAACCACAAAAGACTCCAACCCAGACTAGTTTTTAGTGCTTTCTGTAGATCAGACATTAGAGAGAAGAATCAATGAAATTGGAGCGTACCATTTGAAGTATATACCTGCTCTATAGCGAAAAGCTATGTCAGTCACATCTCCCTAGTTAGGAAAAAAGATCTGCAGTATCAGTGAAATGTCTGTGGTACATGATTTCTGTTCTGTCACTGTGGGGCAATGAAGGGCTTGCTGAAACTCCTGTTGTGCCTTGGTGGAGAATTAGAATCCAATCCACTACTAGATCCTTCCTTTGTCCCTTTTGGTCTGAGCTATCCAGACATACTCCCAGTCACCCATTTCTGGAAGAGGTCAAACTGAAAGAGAATCTTTAAGTGAGCTCTTCCGATTCCATGAGAATGCTAACTGTCTTTGCCTGTAAGTGGCCTTTCCCAGGAGAGCAGTCTGCCCTGCCAGTACAAGCATAGCTGCAGTTTTTGTGCTTGTGTTTAAACTAACATCTCAGTTACTCTCAGTTGTGCAGACGCTGGCTCATAACTCCACAGCCACCCTGTCTGTGATTAAGGATTACCTTGTCAATAAGCTGCAGAAGCAAAGCCGCCAGATAGAGCAGGATGAGCAGAGAATTCAGAAATACCGAGAAGAAACTACGAGGATCCGCCTGGAAATTGAAGAGCTAAAAGCAAGGTGCAGGACTGTGTGCTGTCTGTTCTAGTCCTATACAAGGACAGAAGTGCTGTTTTTCTTTTAGTAAGGTAAACTGTAGTTTGTCTTTCTCATGCTTCTCCATCTTGTTACTCTTTCAGTCCCAAGATTTTTCAGAAGACCAAGTGTAGCATTTGCACCAGTGCATTGGAGCTGCCTTCAGTCCACTTCCTGTGTGGTCATTCCTTTCACCAGCACTGCTTTGAAAGCTACTCTGAGAGTGATTCGGAATGTCCTACTTGCATGCCAGAAAATCGCAAAGTGATGGACATGATCCGAGCCCAGGAGCAGAAGAGAGATCTGCATGACCAGTTTCAGCATCAGGTAGGGTAATATTGCCTATCAAGTTGAAATAAATAAGAGTTTAGATTCGTTTACAGACCTGTGGAGGCTGGTAGAGACAGGTAAGGCTTGAAAGTATTTAGTAAACAAGGTTATGTTAACAGAATAATGAGGCATTAGACCCCAGGGTGACTGCATTGTGTAAAGGTCATGAAGAGTCATTGTTGCTCTGCAAAGGCGAAAGGGAGAATCTATTCTCACTTGACCCTCTGATGGGTCAAGACCTATTGGTCAGTGTGACGGCTGGTCAACAAGTTGTATACAAGAAATTAGGAAGAAAGGGAAGAGAGTAGTGTGAATCAGAATGGGGACAGCACCAAAATATTGCATCTACCTTGTGTTCCCCAAGGATGAAGTGGTGAATGTGAGAATGGGACATTAGCTGGAAAATACTGACATGTGGAAACTAGAGCAGTTGAGGCACTGACCTTCCTGCTTAATTCAGTTGCTCATTACCTCCTTGGTGCATGGCTCAGATGTGGGGTTGGAACAGGAGCTGGAGTGGCCAGTGTCAGAAAATCTAGCAGGCTCTTCTGCTACACCCAGCCCTTGCATGTCATGAGCAAAGAGCCAGGGAGTGAGGTAGGCTGGTGTTGCCTAAGCCGGAGGCTTGTAAGTGCAGGGGGAGAAAGGAAGGGGGCTAGAGGCAAGAGGCTCTGAAGGCTTTTGCTCACGTTGCTGCTCTGTTTCTGGCAGCTCAAGTGTTCAAACGATGGCTTCTCAGTTGTTGCTGAGTACTTTGGTCGTGGCGTCTTCAATAAGCTCACCCTGATCACGGACTTGCCCTCGGGAAAGACGGCTACAACCATCGAGGCTGGCCTGCAGCGGGAGCTGCTCATCCACTCCAAGCGCAGTACCTGACCCCAGGCCCTGTCCACACGCCTTCTCGTGTTGTACGGGGTCCCCCGTTGTGTCCTTGGCCACCTGTATTTGGCTTCACCCCTTGGTCTCCAATAAACCAGACTGGCGGGCCAGTGCCGCCCTCGGTGCTCATTGACCGACCGGGCGGGGCCTCGGCGAGGGGCGGGGCCTCGGCGAGGGGCGGGGCCNTCACGTGGTCAGGGAGGCGGGGCGAGGCCGGCGGTCACGTGGCGGGGGCGAGGCCGCGCGGCGCCGGGGGTGGCGGTCATGGCGGAGCCGGGGGCGGCCGCCGGGGGCCGGAGGCGAGCGGACTCTGGTGAGGGGGATGACGGGGCGGGCTCTGACCCGCTGCTGTCGCGGAGAGAGAACGGCGTGGATGGCAGAGCGGTCCGCGTGGGCACGCGGCGGAGCCAGGTAGGCAGCGGCAGGGCCGGGGCGCGGGGAGTGCTCCCTCCTGGGCACCCGGTTCGTCCCGGCCGACGCAGAGTTCTCGTGCTTCTCGGGGCTGAGGAACCGGCTTCCTGAGTTCGTGCGTTTTGACTCCTGCCTTGGAACTCCGGGAAGAAGTTTGGAAAGCGCTACCTTCTGAACCCAGCTTTGTTAGCGCTGCCGCGGTGCAGGGGCCGTGGGCGACGGCTCGGGTCTCTCCCGGCTCTGGCTGGGACTGTGTAACTCGCAAGGTCTGTGCTGCTCTTGTAGAGAAACCCCCCAACGCCTGATGGCTGCAGCCCGCTCGAAGGCCAGGCAAGGGCCACATCCAGAGATAGAGGAGGTATCTCTTGCCAGCGGGCTACAAGCAGGGAGGAGCAGTCTCGCAAAGGGAGATAAGCGACCCTCAGGCCTTTGCGCTGAGATAATCTCGTTCCTTTTGGTAGCACGTTCTAGGAAGAAGTCCGTACTGTCAAGAAGGCATTTTATGTAGACATCAGGACAAGGGGGATAGCCGTGCATGTATGCTACATCATGTAATAATCTGAGGCTTTTGGGGCACTTTACAAACTACTTACATTCATTGTATTTGTAGGGAACTGCAGTCCTGAGAACTTCGTTCATTACCAAAGGGTCCCGAGCCCTGCGGTGGGAGAATAGCTGAAACTCATCTGTAGTTGCTTGAGTCTGCTGCTGCCTGCATGTGCGGAGTGATGATACACTAGTGATTCTATTTTACTTGCTTCTGTTTTTCTTATGCAGTAGAACGTTCTTCATGCAGTTTACTGCTTTGAGATTTGTTTCTTGCTGTACGCGATGATGTAAGCTGTTACTTTTTTGTGCATGTGTTTGTAGAACCTCTAACTAGATCTTTGTTTTTACAGAGGATAAGTAACTTGCATTTGACTCTAACTGTGGATTTTTCTACCAGCTCAAGGAAATCCTATTGGATTCTCCCAAAGCTTGCAGTATTGGTAAAATTCATACTCTTAGAGAAAGCAGGAGTGTTTAACCCTAACCTTAACCCTAGCTCAATGTGCAATATGACTTGTTCTTTTGTCACTAAGCAACAGAATAATGGTTTTGCTTCCTTTTCTGCCCACTTGCTGATGAGTGGTCGTCATTCAGCAGTTGTGTTTCACAGATGTGAATCCAAGATTTGGAAGCATGAGAATCACGATCTGTAGGCTTCTGTTGTAGTCACTGTCCCTAACTCGATAAATTCATTGCAGGGTTTCAGCAGTGGTTGCATCACAGCAGTGCTGGACATGGGGAGATGTTGTGGCACTTTAGTCAATAAAAGTTCTTCATTGAAGTGCTCTGGTCATGATAGGAGTTCAAACAGTTCAAGGAGTTTGTACCTATGAGTGATATTACTTGAGACAACCTATTTCTAATGCTTTTGATTTAGAGAGAATGTACTGGTCATGCATGCCTGGCTGTCGAAGAATTGCAAAGCTTCCTTAGCTACTGTGTGGACAATGTACTCTTTCTTTAGGACTTTGTTTTCCGCTTCCTTGTAGCTGGCCCGGATTCAGACCGACAGTGTAGTTACAATGCTCCGTGAGCTGTACCCCGACCTCCGCTTTGAGATTGGTAAGTTTTTTTTGGATATTGCCCTGGGGTAGATGGCAGCAGGAACCAGTGGGTTATCTTTGTGTGCAAGAGGTGTGTGTAGAGTCAGGAGGAGGAGGTCTGTTTACGTTTATCTAAGAGTGCCTCCTGAATTCAGTTCAGTTGCGTAGCTGAGCAACTGCTGCTGCTGGTTTCTTCGAGGACAAAAAGATGGCATTCATAAGTTTTTGATGATCGAAGTGCTGAGTATGCAATGGAAATGGTGTTATGTTGCTCCATCTGCAAACCTAGTGTTGTTCTGGCTGCACCCCACTGAGTATTCTGATCTGGGGCTCAGGGCTTTCAACGGGAATAACGGGAGCTCAGCCTTGCACTGAGGAGAACTGCTTTATATGTGTTCGCTGGCACTCCAGAGTCAGACTGTGGCAGTTTCCACTGGGTTAGCTCTTTCCCAAACCTACCCTCTTTTCCCTTGCTTTTGTTTTTGAAGACAGTGAAAGAAGTCTCAATTTTACTTGTCTTGAGTGCAGTGTATTTTTAGAAGTGAGCTGCTTGAATTGAGCTTGAGTCAGTGTTCACATAGTAGTGTGTGACTGCTCATGACATTTTGCATAGACATTTTCAACCTAAGCCCAGTGCTTTTATGAAGCCTCACTTTTACCTGTACTGTCTCTGACCAGTGGCCATGTCAACAACTGGGGACAAGATCTTGGATACAGCACTTTCCAAGGTAAAGGATCTGTTCTTCCTTTATTCAAGAACTAATTCTATTTCTGTTATATTGGCTGATGCATCTTTTGTGATTCATGTTCTTCCATTTATGTTTAGATTGGAGAGAAGAGCCTCTTCACCAAAGAGTTGGAAAATGCACTTGAAAGAAATGAGTAAGAGCTTATTGTTTTGTCTTTCTCCTTGGCATCTGGTGCTCTTTGGACATATTTGGCTTGCTGCATAGGTGATCTACTTTCCTTCAGTTCTGGTACCTCTCAGGCTAAAAAAAGTAATCGTTTGAAAAGTCATTGTCTTTTTTTTCCCCCCTTTTTTCTCTATACACTGGGCTTAGGCCATGTATTTTGAAGTGGAGTTGTTGCATCACTTGGTCTGCCCCAGTTAGGTTTTCTTCTGTGGTTTGTGTATTACGTGCTGTAATACCCCAGGAGGATGTAATCTCATATGATTCCTGCTTATGAATATGTTTTTTTAAAAATACTTTGCTTGTTGGTGGTAATGTATTGCAAAACAGATTTCTTGTTATCATGTCAACATATATTAATATATGCAAGCTAAATGTGCAGGCGAATTTGGCATGGGCAAATTGTGCTGTGTTCTGTGCAACTTCTCTCTACAAAAAAACTTGTTTCAGGTACCTGAGCAGAGAGAAATTAGTGCTGGTTTCGTGGGTTTGAGTTGTTGGGCGGTTTTTGTTGTTATTTAATCCCTCTTTTCAATATTCTGAGGAGTGTTTCAGTGGTGCCTTAGTTAAAGTATGTTTAAAAACAAAGGTATTCTTCTGCATCTCTGCCACATAGTTACATCATACTGCATTTTCAGTGAAGTTGGTGAAAAAATATTGGAGACTCAAGTGTTCACAATTATGCTTGGTTCCTGTGTGACAAAGCAGATAGCCCATAGTTTGGCTCGCTGTTACTTTAAGTTTGAAGCATAATACCAACCCACATACTGATGCATTTTGGTACAGTGAGTCTCTCTGTGTGAACATCTCCAGCATCTTCCCCTCATTCAATTTGATTGTTTGTTAAGTGTCTTATGTCGCTGGGTGAGGAGAAAAGAGAGACAGAGAAAGGCAAAGTACCTTTTTTTGGAGTAACACAAAAACTCTATAGTAATCCTGGGTACGGAATCCTGAAATTCTTCTCTCTTCTCCAAATTAATTCCCAGGGTGGGTTCAGACTTTTCTGTACATGACGTGCAGGCCTCTGGTAGATCGCCACATGAGCTCGACTATCCGTTCTCTGACTACTATCTTCTGATTTTTAGAGTTGATCTTGTGGTTCACTCCTTGAAGGACCTGCCAACTTCTCTTCCTCCTGGTTTTACCATTGGCGCTGTCTGCAAGTAAGTGTGGACACAAGGCTCGATTCTCTGAGGGTCTTGCATTTTATAGTGTTGGTGAAGGAGAGCAAAGGCAGCATAGGTCCTTCTAGATGTTCAAAGTTTCCTGTGGTTAATCTCAAAAACAGTGGAAGCTCTAGTGGAACACTAAAGCTGCCCTAGTGTTCTATAGCTAGCAGGTGTGCTGGAAATTCTTGCTCTTTCAGTGATGATGGAGTATTTTGGAACCAGATACAGTTCTTCCAGGAAATGATAGCAGAACTGTTGAGCTTAACAGCCTTGCTTTAATCGATGTGTCAGGCATTCCTCACTTGCATTATTTTGCAGAAGGGAAAACCCACTTGATGCTGTTGTCTTTCATCCCAAAAACTGCGGAAAAACACTGAGCCTCCTTCCTGAAAAGAGGTGAGTGGGAGAAGAAAGGGTAGAGAGGTGTAAAAACAGAAGGGGTCAGTCAGTTGGTTGATACTTTCCATTGGCAAGTCAGTCAGCTAGCTCCTTGCTTTATCCTGTAGTGGTTTTACGTTGCCTTTTGTGAGCACTCCCCAGACATTACACTGGACCCACTTGCTGGAAAGAGTAACGCTGTCTCATGGAAGTGCTGCACATTGAGTGAAGTTCATCTCTCCAGCCACCCTTGAGTGACAATGCTTTCTCAAGTTAGAACCTTTCTTGCTATGATCTCTCCAGTGAATTCCTGCTCCTTTGTATTGTGCCTACTGCTGGGGAATGCATACAATGCAGACAGGGCATCTGGTGCAGGATTTTGGCTTTCATGGACCTGAACTATGCTTTTGTTCTCACTCAGCCAGTTCTGATTTCTTTCTTGGTTTTTTTGGCATCACTTTCTTGTGGTTTCTCCATTTTAATTACCTGTCTTTTCATAGAGGTTCTTAGAATCTTTTGTCTGAGACAGGAGAGAAATTACTCAGATTAAGGTAGCTATTAGATTTTTTCTATATATGTTAAAGTGAAAGAAATAAACTAGGTGCGGCACCAACAAAGACTTGTTCTTCTGTGCATCTGGATAGCTGTAAAATCACATCTGGTTTAGGTTTCAGGTTACCAAGCAGAGGAAGCAGAAGGACACATACTGATTTCTTCAGTCTCATAACCAGTGACAGGACTCAAGGAAACTGCATAAAGCTGAATCAGGGGAGGTTTAGGTTGGATATCAGGAAAAGGTTCATCACCGAGAGAGTGTTTCAGCACTGGAACAGACTCCTGAGGGAATTGGTCACAGCACCAAGCCTGACAGAGCTCAAGGAGTGTTTGGACAATGCTCTTGGACACATGATGAGATTCTTGGGGTGTGCTGCACAGGGCCAGGGGTTGGAACTCAAATGATCCTGATGAATCCTTTCCAAATCAGCATATAATATGATTCTATGAAAAGAAGTGAACTGCGTATTTTTCGAGAAAGGAAATGCTCACTGCCCAGACTCACAGTTTTCTGTGGTTTCCAGTTATGTACTCAAAGGTCCTCTGCTTACCGCATTTCTGTCTTTATGATGAAGTTCATCCATTTTAATTACTTCATCACTTAGTTGTCTGGCTTTGTCTGGTTCATTTTGGGGCAGTCAATTTTTTTTTTTTTTTTGTGATAAATGTTGTCTTTCAGTGAGGTTTCATCAGGCCTTGACAGTGGCTAGGGACTGCTCTCCAGAAGCATATCCTGTAAATTGGCTCCTTGGGAGTTGCTTTAGACATGCTTTATGCTAAACCTCATGGAGTGGTTTTCTTTCTTCTAAGCAGATACAAATCATTGACTGGTATTTAGATCTTTATTTCAATTAAAAAAAAAAGTTAACATTTGTTTCCATGAACCTTCTGTCATGTATCTGGCTGGAGGTAATTGTTAGAAGTGTTCTGGACTTCAGTGATTATATTTTTCCCTGCAGTGTGATTGGCACCAGTTCACTTCGGAGAGCGGCTCAGCTCAAGAAGAAGTTCCCTCATTTAGAATTCAGGGATATTGTATCCTTTCCTGGCAGGCTGTGGGAGCTGGGTAAAGCTGCAAACAGGAAAGTACAACTTCGTGCAAAATCTTGATTCAAGGCTGATTTGTACCACCTGACTTACAAGAACAAACTGCTTCCTCAAAGGCTGCTCTCTGCTACCCAGTTCTGAGGGGGATGTAGCACTGTAGCCATCCTGTCCTCTGCTTTCCCATGAGGCTGTGAAGAAGCAGCCGGCCTTGATCTAGCTGGGGTTCAGTGTACAGATGAATTGTATGTTATGCAGTGTTTGAAAAACTGCATGACGGTGCCTCCCATGTGTTTGTCACGGGCGTGTGACCAAATGCTGCTGGGTTTCCAGTAACCCTGGATGCGGTTTGGACCACCAGTTCCGATGTGGGTGGCTGAACTAATGAGAAAAGGCATTGTTACTTCAGTCCTAGGAGCAGAGTTCTTTGCAATGCAGAAGGAGTTGGGTGCTAATAGTGTACGTAAATGGCTTGCATATCTTTGTAGACTCAGCACTTGAAGTCCATAATACTTGGCAAAATTCTATTTTAAGAAACAATTGTCCATATTTAACACTTCTTTCAGGATAGTACTGACATTTTCATTTGAAGGTTGTTGGATTCTGTACAGTCTGTAAAGACTCAAGTGGTGGTAGGACTGTTTTCTTGCTGTTTCTATGCTTGCTTAATCACTTCTACAGAGAGGAAACTTAAATACCCGTTTAAAGAAGCTAGATGAGAAGGAAGACTTCAGTGCCATCATCCTGGCTGCTGCTGGGCTGAAGAGAATGGGCTGGGAAAATCGTATTGGCCAGGTAAGGCACAGCAAAGCAGAAAATACTATTCTCATCTGAACTATCAACTGTTTGCCTGTCAGACCTTGTGGTTGTCCTCTCCAAGATAAGCATACAGTCTGCTCACTCCATTGCCATACTAGCTTTGATTTGAGGCACTTCAGGAAGGAGTGGTTGGCTTTTTAGTCGGCTGCTTTTTTTCTTTTTACAGAAATTTTTCATGTTCAGCTTTCCATGGTTCAGTAACAGTTTGTAATCTGATCGTCTCCTAGCAATTCACAGCACTCGTATCTAGCAAGGCAGCAGTATGCATGACTGAGATTTTAGTGATTAGCTAATTCACAAAATATTACACTCCAGTTGATGGAAAGTGCATTATCTCACTTTAGTGGTGAGACATGGGAAGGGAGAGGTGATATTTCTTTAGTCTGACATGAAATCAATTGGTATTAGAGACAGGAATCTGGCCCTTGTTTCCTATATTCTGAACAGTTCAACTTGAGTTAATTCTTGATTTTACTTTCTTCCAGCTCCTAGGCCCTGAAGATTGTCTGTATGCTGTTGGACAGGTACTTTACAATTTTGTTTCTTAAGCCATGCTTAAAGGGCACTGAAAGTCAGCAGCAGTACAATATATCTGAGTAGTTAACTGTGGTGAAGACTTCTCTTGTCTTGGTTACCAGAAAAGTACTTCGATCTCTTTTGTTGGCTGTTACACTGTTTTAGGCACAGCTTGTTAGAAGAATGGGAGTCTGCTCTCCTACCCAGTGTGGTAGGGGCTGATTTCTGTCAGTAATAGAAAAACAGTGAATGGGAAAGGTAATGCGTGCTCAGCTACAGAGGGGCAACACGGTAGATATGGAGCAGGTTCTGGCAGGGATGGTATTATGCTGCACTGGGATGACTGTGCAAAGCCACTGCAGTGTCTTCGCTCTGTGATGCTCCCTCCTTTGTGCACTGTGTCCTGACTCCTGCAGGGTGAAGGTGAAACACCTGTCTTGGAACTCATTCTTAGTGCTGTTGTTAGATGTGCAAACTGTTCCAGTCCATGCTGGCTGCATGACTGAGTTTACACAGGATTGCCCTGCTAGTATCAAACTTGCTAAATGAGAGCTGGTGATCCATTAGTGATTGCAAGTGACGAATCTGCACATTCAGTCTGAAAAAGTGATTTTGATCATGCATTTGTCAGATACTGTGCAGAGTTCTGGAATGGTTTGAGGTATCACTATGATCTTTAACACTCGGCTGAGTAAGTCCTGATCTTCTGTTTATAGCAGCTACTGTAGGATGACTGCAGCCAGTGGAGTGTATCGTAATTAATTTCTGTAAACACTAGACCCTTAGTGAAAAGGGTCCGAGCCTCTGAGTTCTGTTTCGTGATCAGTGCTGAGTGCACACGCAGGTGCATGAAAGTGAATAATTATTATATTTTGTTGTGTGTTTCTTCTTCTAGGGTGCCTTAGCAGTGGAAGTTCGTGCCAAAGACCAAGAGATACTGAATATGGTATCTGCCCTGCATGATGCGGACACCGTGTTGTGCTGCATTGCTGAAAGAGCCTTTATGAAGCGTTTGGTAGGTCTGACATTCTTGCTCTGCCTGCAGCAGTAAATACTGATCTGCTGGTTGACTTGACGTCATAATATGGGAAATCCGTTACACTTCTCTGAAAAGGAGAGTACACTTCTCTACAAAGGAGAGTACTTCTGAATCGAAAAAGGCCTGAAGAGTGATGGGCAGGGTTGTGTGCAGCCTAAACTTTTCAGAGGCCTCTGCTTTGAATGTGTTGGGTATAGAAGCCTTGGTGTCAGCTGCTTTGTGTTTTAGGAGGGTGGATGTAGTGTCCCTGTTGCTGTCAACACCCTGCTGAAGGATGGCCAGGTGAGGAGTACTTTGTATTTTTCATGGATTATTTCTGAAAACCTATTCCAAGTGTGTGCATGTTCCCTAATCCTTTCCTGAAGATAATTTCAGCAGGTATCTTTATAGTCAGTTAGGGCAGATAGTCTGCTGACTTGACCCTTCTGTGTTTGTGTCTAAAGCAGGAGTACAAGAATGGGTCTGGCTACAGAAGGTGTCTTTCAGAAAATTCCCTTATTATACGTACCAGATTTCCCCCTCCACCCTGCTGCTTTAATCTTGTCCTGAGATCTGAAAGTATTGCTTCTGACCCTACCAAACCTGTTTTTAGACAATGGAGTGTGATTAAGGAGGTGGGAAACTAGAAAAAAGTTCAGCCTTTTCCTTGTGAAGTCACATGCTTCCTAACAGGGATTACTTTTCTTATACTTGCATTGTACTGCTGTTCATACTGATCCCATTACAAAAGCCTTTCCCTCCAGACTTAGCTTTGCATATTGGGTGGGCTTTTTAAAGAGGGGGTAGTTGGCTGTTTGTTAATGTGGTATTAATCTATTCTGTATATTTTTCCAAGTTGTATTTGACAGGAGCAGTCTACAGCTTGGATGGATCTGATAGCCTGAAGGAGACCATGCAGGCCAGTGTTAGTTATCCCCATCAGGTACGTGAACCGTGGTGGCTTCAAAATTCAAATCTGAAGCCAAATGACAAAAATTAAACCTTTAGAAATAGATTACGTTTGGTCTGGTTTCTTGTAAGCTGTAACAGCATGCTGTTCTTGAGGCTCCTCAGACTAGATTTTACTGTGTTTCATGGGTGTTTTAATTCCTTGCCTACTATTTTCCTGCTGCCTTACTTTGAGGTGTTTATATTTGCAGAACGAAGATGGACCGAATGATGACGTGCAGCATGTTGGCATCACAGCCAAGAATGTTCCTGGTCAGGCCCAGGAAGCTGCAGAGAACCTGGGTGTTGAACTAGCTAGTTTACTTCTGAGCAAGGGAGCAAAGCATATCCTTAGCGTGGCAAGGCAGCTCAATGATGCCCGCTGAACCTGGGGTCTGGCCAAGAGTACTGCTACAACTCTGGTTACAAGTCTCTGCAGCAACATCATGATCCTCTGGAGGGATTTATTTCAACCTTCACACCAGTCTTACCTGACGTTTGGGTGCAAAAAGCCTGAAATATTAACTAACTTGAGTAGTTTCTGCTCTTCAGAGTTTTCATCCCTGTCCATATTTCTCTAAATTGTTAAGTGTTTCTTTGAAGTATTGTCAACAATTTTTGTAGCCAAGAAGCTAAAAGAGAAAATCAGAAATAAAAGTCTCTAAGTGTTCAATTTCATTTAGGAGCAAAGTGCTCATTAGGTGGAGACTCAGCTGCGCTGGTACTGAAATACTGTACTCTGCTGAGTGCTTTCAAGACTCATTATTTGGGCCTTTTCACTCACTGGATCACTGAAGGCTCCCATTACGTTCCTAATACCACGTTCCTTATAGTAAAGTAGCAGAGATGCTACATTCACCCTTGGTCTTAGTTAAGGTAAATTAAGTTTGCTGTTATCAGGTAGATGCAGATTTGCCAGTTGGCCAGTATTAAATTAGGGAGTGGACAGCCATTTTGATTTCCCTTATATGTTTGTCCACAAAGGTCATGACAGCCAGATTATCTAGATTAGCCAGTGAAGGGGGAGCTGAAGCAGAAGCCCAAATTTCAGTTACTGTGGCTTCCTGCACTCGCTACTCGGTCACCATCGTCTCAGCAGGGTTCGAGTGTTACAGTGCCTTGTAGAAACATTGGAACGGCACCAGATTGGGGTCCTGTTTTGTAAATAACGCAGTTTTATTTTCTAGGCAACGTCCACTGAATGTAAGAGGTAAGTAAAAGTTAAATTACGGGTCCTTACGGCAGAGCTTTCACGTTCAGTGTTTCCCTGGCCTCGGGCCGGTCCTGCCCGCCCCCCACGGCCATGGCCGGCCACGCCTCTCGTCCCATTCCATCCTCCCGCCTCCTCCGCTGATCGCAGCTCTCCCGGTGAGCAAGGGGGTGGCCCTGAAAAGGGCCTTTGTGTAGTGCGGGGAGGGCCAGCCGGCCTAGTATTCCTGCGACTGCTGCCGGCTGCCCTTCTTGCCGGCCTTTGTAGGGCCTGCACCGCCGCCGCCCGTCTTCTTAGGCAGCAGCACGGCCTGGATGTTGGGCAGGACACCGCCCTGCGCAATGGTAACGCCGCCCAGCAGCTTGTTGAGCTCCTCGTCGTTGCGCACCGCTAGCTGCAGGTGACGGGGGATGATGCGCGTCTTCTTGTTGTCGCGTGCCGCGTTGCCCGCGAGCTCCAGGATCTCAGCCGTTAGGTACTCGAGCACGGCCGCCAGGTACACGGGGGCACCAGCCCCCACCCGCTCCGCGTAGTGTCCGCGCCGCAGCAGCCGGTGCACGCGCCCTACCGGGAACTGCAGCCCGGCCCGGGACGAGCGAGACTTGGCCTTAGCACGGGCCTTACCGCCGCTCTTGCCACGGCCGGACATGGCGTCTCGTTCCGCTGCTGAGTCGCCGGCTGTTGCGGCCTCTGCGGCGAATTGAGGGTGGATATGGCGCGCCCGGGATTTTTATAACCTCCCGCGAAGTAGGGTTCAGCTCATTGGGCAGCGCCACCGCCGTTAGCTATTGGTGCGTCTGCCGGAAGAAGCTTTTTGCTGACTGGTCGTCTGTGTGACACCACCGCGCTTGCCCTGAGTGCATTGGCGACCAGATCCGGCCAATCAACGAGCGAGGCGCCAAATTTAAACCACGCCGAGGTTGTCGCGGGATCGGGGCGTTGTCGCGCCGCCGCCGGCGCTCAGCGGGCACGCGCGGTGCGGGCTCGTCCGCCCGCTCGGAGGGAGGTGCCTGTCTGGCCCCCCCGTCCAGCCGCACAGTGCCCGTGACAGCAGGCGGTCACGGTGCAAGGTCAGTTCTGCGTAAGGAGCTTTGGCTGTGTCATCTCCCAGGTTACTCCGTGAGGGCTGGACACGGTAAACCAAAGGGGCAGGGGAGTGATGACATATTGCTCACGCGATCACCTAACCAGCCAGATTCTGCGCCACCTGGGCTGCTACTAGAGCTTTTTGAGGGGTGGAATCAGTCCCTGGGCCTGGTCCCTTGTCTGGGCCTGGCTTTTATCCAGAGTGAGGCAGAGGGGCTCCCGGGATGCCTACATCTGTCTAGGGTCATTTGCCTTAGGGTGGTACATGGTGGGAAGAGCATTTGGGGATGTGAAAATCTACCATGAGATCCTTTTTAGAGAATTGTGGGAACGTGTGAGCTATATTACGGGTTTATAATATGGGTATATTAAGAGAAGCATCAAAGGAGAGGAGGGAGTCAAAGTGGACTGGGAGGAAAAAACCATGGGAACATAGAAAGAAAAGTAAAAGCAAAGAAAGTGGTAATGTCTTAACATGTTGCTGTTCAGTAAGAGTTAGCTCTGCAATCTGTGCTGTCTTACTTAACTCAACTTGTACGGTTTTTTTCCAGAGTGAACACTGTCTACCCTGTGTGCCTATGTACATCTGGAGGTGTAAGTGCCAGCAACTGACATTAGGACACAGATCAAAGGAGCCAGTGCCTCCAGCAAATGGGAAGACCTTCAGCACATGCAAGGAGGGGCCAGGGCTAGGTGGAATGCAAGTGTGTGTGATCCCTAACAAACGAGCCAGACCAGAGAGCAAGTAGGATAATGGGCTTTGGAGCCCAGGACCAGACATGGGAGAGATTGGAGCAGCAGGATGCTTAGCAGAGGTAGGGCTAAGCCAGCATACTGGGGAAAATGGGGTGGCTGCCTGAGAGTTGCCTATTGGAAGGCCATGGTCCTAGATCAGCTAGCAGAGAGCTTAATTTCTCTCTATTTATATGCCCTGATGCCAGGAAATCCTGCAGCTACTTACTGGACAGACTCAGTATTTAAGGCCAGGTACTGAAGGGTTTCATAACGTTTGTGTGTATGTGTTAATGAACAAACTCTACTAGTAGACTTACAAACTGATCAGCTGGAGAGGAGGATGATGATTTGACCACTCGTACCATTTATGCTTGAGTGCTATGTGTGTTCTGTGTCGATCGGTGCCACTGAACACAGGCATTTTTGCCTTCTGGTAATACATTCTGAGCACTGTTACTAGATGTACTTGGGCATGTGGGAGTGCAGTGCCCTTGCATCTTTTAGGGTACTGGACCTGGCAATTTCTACTCTCGCCCTCCTCCGCATCCCTGTTTCTGCTGTTGCATTATTTCACTTTTCACTACCATTACTCTTGCAAAGACTACAGCCTGGTACTCCAATAGCTGTTCTGTGTTTTTCTGTTGGGTAGGTAGCAATTCTGTGTTCAACCATGGTGCTAGATACTGCTATATGAATAATTATTTGTATTTGAGGAAAAGGTGTTGGCAGTTTGCAGGGTCTTAGTTCCATGTTAATCTAAGGGTTTTACTGATACCCTGTTAAGACGTGGTAATCTTTACTCTGCTAGCCTATTCCAGACATGTCCTCTTCCGCAGAGGAAGGCAGACGATAAAGATGTTCGGAATTAAAAGCTCATCAGCAGGAACATTCCCAGTAGCCATAAAAAAGGAGGGAGTCTACTGTCAAAATGATCATCTGCCTAATAAGGGTAGAAATCTAGAGATGGATCATATAACCTAGTTTCACTGCACGTCAGTATTGTTGAGGCAAAGCACTGCAGGGGAAAGGGTACCATGAATTATTTTATTCTTGGAGCACTCTGAGTTTTGAGTATGGGTTATAACATGTCGTTCTATGTCCATGGACCAAAATCAGGATTGGAGAAGCCAGGAGCAGAATCTGGTTTACTTATTCTGCTCTAGTCTCACAGAAATGAAAGTTGCTGTTTCCTCTCTTGGTGAACAGGAATGTCCTTGTTACATGTATAGAGATGCAATCTTTCCCACTTTCCCTAAATGCTGTCATTTGCTTCCCCTCTAAAAGGTATTCCTAGTAACAATGATGTCCAAGTAGCAGTGAGTCTTTTCTATCAGCAGAACTGGACAAAAGCCTTTGGTGCATAAAAAAACCCCAGTTCAAAAATAGCCTACGCAAAGCAGTTGCTTGCGTTTTGACAGGTATTCTGAGGTTCTCAGAGGGCTGGAGTAAGATCAGTTGAATCATTTGGTCAAGCAATTGGAGAAAATGGACTGGCAGGTAGAGCTCTTTCCCTTGCTCCTGCAAGTCCAGTCACACATCATAAAACAAGCGCACTAGTTGGTATCGGATGGAAAATGCAATCGTGCTGCCAAGGACCTAGGTAAAAATCAGACACATAACAGAAACATTATGCTGTTGAATGGTTTACAGTCTATCAGATTCCTCCTTTCCAAACAGATAGGCTAAGTTTTCCAGCATGCCTCGTTTCATAAAACAGCAACAAAAAGGCTTAATTTTTTTAGGTATAGGAAGATAAGTGGCAGATATCGATCCAAAGACCTTGTTTCTTTCTCTGAGGATTTTAGGTATCAGTGGGGGATTTCTCCATGTGCCTGTACACAGTCACATTCTGAGACCATGAGGATGAGATGACCATTTGGGAATAACTCCCTCCCTCTTAAGGAGCCTGTATTATAACATAAACCCTATGGTTTGGAATGGAAAATACCTTATGTCAAAGCTGAAATTCAGCATCCTTACAATAAGGTGCTGTCAGGACTTCTCTGCTGTGACTGTGATCAAGGTAAGTGCTATGTACTTCCTGTGTTCTCCCATCCCCGGTGTCATCTGCCTGAGCCCTGTTCAAACAGGCCTTCATTGAAAGTCCTTCCTCCCAAACTGGAATTTGGCTAAGCGTCTTTTTGCTAGTGAGAATCTCTTAAATCTGAAGATGAAAGAAAGGATTTTACTGTGGGCAGTTAGCCAATGCAGGCCTTTCCAAAAGTGGTGTTTCTACTACACTATGCTCGAGAATTCACATGCTGAATAGAGGTACAGTATCTGTGAAGTATATCCTTGTGCTCCAAGTGGCTTCAAACGCTCCTGCACCCCACTCAGACCGAGGGACTGCTGAGCCATGTGCCGCATTTACACAAGTCCACTTGTTGGAGACAACTCCGAGACTGTTATTTGGTATGACTGTAAACCAAAGGGCTGTACTGGGTCAGTCACAAGGCACTCTGATGTCCTCATGTTTTTCTTGCAACCAATGATTCATGCCTTGGGAATCTTATTAAGCTAATCTAGACTTTGTTTTTATAAGCTCTCAATGAACAAGGAGGTGTGAATTTGTGTGTGAATTTGTTTCCTCCTTGAGGTGTGTAAGCCTGGTACTCTTCCCAAGTTCCCCAGCTCTACTGCACCTTGTGTGAAGAGCGTGATATTTTACTTTCCCCTTTCTCGTTAAAACTCTTGAGACTGACTTGGATCCATTTCTGTTGCAGAGTAAATCTTTCTGCCGGAAGAACCCTTTGTCTGACCTGAATGAGTAGCAACAGGAGAGTGAGATTTCGCTCATGGGTGGGTCCGATCAGCTTTATGACAAAATTAATAAGTGTCATATTATTGCATTCGGTATATTCGCCGTCTTCATCTGTTCCACTCTTCACATCTACTACATGCAAGATCTTGACTACCTGAGGAAAAAAATATTGCACACTATTTCACCAGGTATGTTTGGTGCTCACTGGCTGGGTCTTGCTCAAGAACCCTTCTGCTGTACTATCCCTGAAATCTGGCTTGTGTTCTTAACTGAGAACACAGGATAGACATATGATGGTCCTGGGGCACTTTTATGTGTAGTTATTCTCAAAGACTGATTATTAACACAATTAGAGTGACTGTGAGGGATGGTAACAGACTTTCTTCTAGATTTGAGCCATGCAATAACTACTGAACCCAGAGGTTCTGCATTTTCTCCCATCCAGTTTCTCTTGCACTTGATGACTGCCTCAAAATGCATCTGAATTTTGAATGTGTTCCACATATTACCTTCAGAATGTTTGTTCCCAGGGCAGAGAGGCTCTTAGTTTTGAATTTGGAGTAGCTCATCTCCAACTTCCCTGTACTAGGATTAAGCCTAAAAGAAACATTTAAAATTTAGTCCAGACAAAACAAGGAGAGAGAGATCGCTTTGTAAGCAGACTTAGAACCACAGCTGAGAAAGAAATCCAGTGGTGGAAGAAACAGGAATAACCTGATGTACTTAAACAACAGCTGCTGCTATCTAGCCCCTCAAATGGGGCAGAGGAGACTCCTTCCCATTGCACCACCAATATATGCATAATGCTGTGTAATTTAAAGAATAAAATAGAAGAATCTAACATCTGCAGAGACAACTGCTGACATGGCACAATGCTACAGAATGCTTGCTGCTATGAAATCTTAGCAGATCCCACTGCTGCAGCATTAAAAGCAGCCTGTGTCCATTTCTCTCAATCTCACAGGTTAGAATCATCATGTTCTAACCTTGTTAAAAATCATTCCGTATCTGAGGGGTGGGCTGGTCAGAAAAATTCACTTTTTTGAGAAACCTCTAATATATGACCTGACTGTAGCTGGCAGAGTGAGCTGCTTGCTTTTAAAGGGAAAACATACTTTGATGGCTTTCAAACAGAGCACCTTCTGCCACTTTTCTCAGCTGGTGTTGGAGGTAAAAGACACAACCTGTGGTACCACTATACGTCACTTGGTACATTACCTCGGTAGCCGGTGACGGGGACAAGGAATGATGTGGAAGAGTTGAGGCAATGAATATAGGAAGTTGAGCACTTGTGGGATGAAAAAAAGCAGCATTGTTTTGCTGAAGTGTCCCAAGATCCCCACCACAGCAAAGGTCATACCAGCAAAGTAGCAGAAGGTGTCCCCAACAAACACTCGAGATGGGTACCTGCAATCCATGGAGCAGAAAAGCAAAGGTCTGTCACGATTGTTACTGTCACGAAGATGACTATTCGTAACTACTAAGTGTACGCCCACGTCACAGGTTAGGGGCCAGTGGGGATCTGCAGCAGATCTACATAGTAAAAACAGTTGTAGGTATTTATTTTAAGAACTGCAGGACTGGGACCCGCCACCTGACTTGCAGAGAATATGGTATGAAAAGACAGCCAGTGAGGCATGGGAGAGAGTGTATTCTGTGCGTTTGGGTGAGCTGGTGTGACCGCAGTTGTTCTGCTAAGAAGAAAAGCTACGGCTCCATTGATGCTTGGTGCTCTTGGTTCTGGCAAGAAGCCTGTCTACGCTTCAGTGTCCCACCTGCATGTTGTTAAGTGGTTTTGTTTGTTCAAAAAGGGAGAAACTAGAGGGAAAGCATGCTTCCAAACAAACTCAATATCAATCCTCTTACCAGTTGTGGTAAAATAGGCCCAGCGTAGTAAAAAAAAAGGGAATCATGAAGTAGAGAGAAAAAATGTGATCATCTCGATAATCTCCTATAGAAAAAAGAAAAACATGTGTTTGTGGTAAGACAAGACTGGTTCATTTTTAGTAATACTGGCTACTAAAAACTAGGATTCAATTTTCCCTTGCTTTTTTTGACCACAAATGTTTGTTATATTCCTTACCATTTAACTCTACAATGTTGAATACGATAATGGAAGCAGCTATCACCAGTGACTGTCCTGCTTCAATTCCATTAATTCCGGCGAGAATGTTGATGGCATTAGTGCAGAACACTGCTAGCATACCCATGTACACGTAGTAGAGGATACCTACAGATCGGAGCAAGCCAAATGCTTTAGTAGTTGGAGGCAAAGCAGACCCTAGCTCTCACTTCATGTTTTACACTACAACCTAATACCTAACAATCTCAGTGAGTTTTCATACTGCTAGCTTACAAATAGATTGCTTCCCCTCATGAATTGGCCATCACGTGTACATATATGTACAGCACTGTGACTGCAGCAAACTGCTGTGACATGGCAGCCAGCTGTAGTACTCTGTTTCTGTCTTTCTAACATCCCGGTGTTAGCAGCTATCTGCTCTGTGCACCCAGTACTCACCTGTATTGCCAGGATCATGGGAAAATGATTGGTGCCTGTCTACGCACAGTTGAATGTGTGCTGGGTTTCTGGATGTTCTTTCCAGCCTAATGTTTGCTGGGTGGAGTGCCACCCTCTTACTGGTTATTTAAGCAAATCCTTTGTCTGCTTCCTCTGCAGCACAAAGTGCTTCAGGTGATCCCTTCCACTGATTGCCTGCCACGTGGATGATGGCTTCTGGTGATTCATAACTTACCCAGGTCCAAGTGCATGCCCAGCAGCACCCGGAAGGGCTTAGGCACCACAATGGTAGTGTTCCCAAAGTTGGTGAAGTAAACCATGAGCAGTGGAAGGGAAGCCATGGTAGGAAGAAGCAGCTTGTGGCGCCAGCGCAGGTTTAGAACATCATCTGCAAAGCCCAGGAAAATCATGCAGCAGATGGCAAGGAGCGAACCGATGAGCTCCACGAACTGCAGGACAGAGAACAGGACCCCGGTCACCGGAGGCCACTCCCTGCCCCTGCCTGCTATGCTTGAAGCACTAGACGAGCCTCACCTCGTCGTGAGGAAAGGCCGCACACTGCTCCTCCACAAAACATCTCAGGAAGGGCACGGGGATGAAGCAGAAGAGGATGATCAAGAACACGGCACCGCTGATCACGCCCTGTGCTTCAGGGCTGAAAGGGAAGTAGAGCGCGGAGTCAGCCAGAGCCGGGCCAGCCTTGCGGGGTAGCTCTGGGGAGCAGCGCTACTCACACGGGCCGCCGTGAGGTCTTGTTGAGGTCCTCCCCGAAGAGCCGCGCGGCGAGGAAGTGGTCCGTGAAGGCCGGGATCAGCGTGAGCGTGGCCGCGAAGCCCAGCAGCGACCCGCCGAGGTTGATGAGGAGGGGCACGGCGGGCCAGGCCGCCATGGCCGCGGCGGGCGCTGCCCCTGCCAAGGGCGCGGAGCGGGGCCGGGCGAGGCGCTGGCCTCCGCCTTCCCGGGCGGGCGCTACACGGGCGGTGCCGGATGCGTGGGGCCCTCGCGGCCTATCGGGGCCGGAGGCGCCATCTTTGTCCCTGGCATGAACCGGTACGGCGCTCTACCCGGACCACGGCCGCTATCGGTAGCGCTTTCGGCAGCGCTGAGGGCGTGTGGGCGCGCCTGCCCCCGGCGCTAAGGTTCGCGGGGCTTATCCGAATCTCTGCACCGGGAGCAGCGCTCGCCCGGGGACGGCCCCCCCACGGACTCCGCCCCGCAATGCCCGCAACCGCCATGGCCGCCTTGCCCTCCCCCGACTCATTTCACGGGGACATCACTTCCTCCTGTGCGGGGAGCGGAGGAGCCCCGATGGAGGGCGGGAGGCCGGGACCGCGGCAGCGCTGAATGACCGACGGCTCCGCCCTCCTCCCAGCCGGAGCCGCCTTTTGCCCAGGGCTGGGGAGCGGCGCTTGCGGGTGGCTACTGGCGAGCCCCGACTAGTGTAATCACCGCTGGCCGGCGAGGCGGGGAGCCAGGTTACCAGGCTGCAGAATGCGCGAGAGCAGAGAACAGAGCAGCCGTCGGGTTTGTTTCCCCACGTGTTTCCTCAGATATTGGGAAAATTCAGTAAAATACCTTACTGGAGATTTTCGATTGTCAGGGAATCTGTAATAGCGCTTGGGCCCTCGGGGCATTTTTCGGTGGTGGAGAGGGGAAGGCAGGATAGGCTCAATATCCATGCACAGTTCTGTTCATTCAGGTGTGAGTCGATGAGCAGAGGGGAGAGGCAGCAGAAAGTCCAGTAGCAGCAAGAAGAACTTTTACGTGCCCTGCACCTGAGATTATTTCTGAAGGCTTTATCTGATTTTTCTGATGGCTTTATGGCCACCTAGAAAGCTGCTGCTGTGTTGAGAGGCCACCTCTGCTCTGCTGTCTATTAAACATATGCGAAACTGATTTCGTAAACTTTAAATAAACTTTGGGGCGGGCACGTGGTACTGCTGGGGAGGAAAGCACAGTACAGAGGTGCAGGGAAGCATGTCTGGCCAGACACCCTGGAGCTCTAACACCAAGGAGTCGCCACCAACCGGCCGCTGCTACTTTGGGTTGCGATTGTCGGGAGGTGATCAAAACTCGTGTTACTTGCCCTCCACAGCGAGAATGGCACAATCTGGAGCAGACGAACGGAAAGGTTCCGCCTTGGTGGCGTGTCCTGCGTGCCTGGTGGGAACGGGGCAGCGACTCCCAGCAGAAACGAGCGTGACGTGAGGAGAAAAGCGTCGTTGATCGGAGCTCGGGAAGCCGGTGGGCAGCTGGGCGTTCAGATCGCGGCTGTGCTCCTATCTCATGACCCCAGAAGAGAAAGCTCGCGGCAGCAGCCTTGAGGTTTCCCGTCCGTTCAGTGCGGGTGGCACAGCCTGCCCGTAGGCACGGGGCGGAGCNCCGCCATGCCCGCCGCGCCGCCGTGAGCCGCGCCATGGGGCCGGACCTGGGCTGGGCCGCGCTGGTGCTGCTCTTCGCCGCCTCGCTGCTCACCGTGGCGGCCTGGCTGCTGCAGTACTGGCGGTCCGCAGCCCTACGAGCACCACGGCGGCGCGGGGCGGTGGCGGAGGAGGCCGGGGCCCGGGCGCTGCTCGCGGCGCTTCTCGCCCTCAGGTCCTTACGGGAGCAATGGCAGCGAGCTTGGGTGCGAGCTCTCAACAGCCAGGCGCGCCGGCACGGGGTACGGCAGGGCCCGAGTGGGGGAGCGCGGGGAGCGGCAGCGAGGTGAGGCGGGCCCGCCCGCCCGCTCTTTGTTCGCGGGTGCCGGTGATGCTAAAGCTAAATCTTAAGGCGTCATTGGGACAGCCCTTCCCCGCAGGGCGCTCCGGCCGGAGGAGCCGTTAGGTACCGGGAGCCTTGCGGGCGGCTCATTTCGGCCTGCGCGGGAGTGCGCTGCGATCTACGTGCGCAGAAAGGGCGGAGTGGGTTACCACGCGTCATTTAACGCGGGTTGGGGCAATGCTGTAGTCACTGATCACAGCAATCTCTTCGAAAATTTCTGGTGTTTACTTTCTTCAATATCCCAGTATTACGGTTGTACTATCTCTAGTTTTGAATTTCGCGAAGGAGAACACGCCTTGATGATTCCATATGGAAATAATTGCATTATAGCTTGTGTTGCCTGCAAGGCAGGGACTTAATGCCCACAGAAACTGTGGTCCAAAGCAGTCCAAAGTTGCGATCTCTTTTTTTTTTTTTTTTTTTTTTTTTTTTCTGTCGTGTGAGTGGGAAGGGGTTGCCTTTCTGTTAAGTTGTGCAGGAAAATCAAGAGCTAAAAAAGGTTAGCATGAAGCTAACATGTTTGAAGAAAAGGCAGTTAAAGTCTTGAAGAATATGATGCAAACTTATGTTTGAGTTTTCCAGCAAGATAGGAAAAGTATCTCACCTTTTGACAAAGTGACAAATTCTAGGCTAGATTCAATGTGAACTGCATTCTCCCCTAGGGCATAGTGCTTCCCCACTTCCCCTGAAGAAACTCACCCTCTGCTTCCATGCCCCTCTTATCACAATGTAATAGTCATCGTGGTCAAAGTGTCGCCTGTTTCCCCTATCTGATACGCTTTGCTTTTCTGTCATGTGTTCAATTACTCAGATTCTCACAAAATGACTGAAATTTATAAATTCCAGAATTTAGGATTCCTATAAAGGGAAGATTAGCCCGTGGCTGAAATGGCATGGAGGCCCCTGAAGGGCCACACGTCAGTTTCTGCTGCAGTTGCTTCTTGTCTGGAGCATGTCTAGTCAGAAAGCAGCATTGCCTCAGTGAGTTGCTGGATCTAAAAACTGTTCTCTGAAGCAGGGTCTGGGAGTTGTCCTGGAGGACTTTGTCTTATGTGAGATTCTGGATGAGATTGGGACTTACTTGGAGGTGCTTGTGTCTGTTTAACTGGGAAACAATTGAATATCTGACTGTGAAAAACTTCCATCTCAGGTTCTTCTCCTGCCTCTCAGGCATACCATTCCTGCTAATGCTTTGCTTTTGAGCTGTAGAATTTTAGCAGTCAGCTTCCCAGTGCTTATGAAATGGGATTAAATAATTGATTGAGTTTAACTGAGAGAGAACAGTTATGGTTTTGCTAGTGTTTCCTCCTTGGAGGTAAGAGATGTAGAGTCTTTTGGACATGTAGGAGAAATGACACAAACTTCAGTGGAGGATGGAGATGGAATACTTAGTGTGGTCCCTGAATCCAAGTAACACAAAGCCGCAGAGACATGCTCAAGGTGGCGTAAAAATAATTGCGTAAAGTTTTCAGTCATTTCTAAACTTTGAGATCTATATAGAAAGTTATTGCTTTGCAGCGTTAGGCCTGGACTTACAACTGTATTTTATAATGCAGTTGTTTTTCAGGTATCTCTTAGAGAGTCGGGCAATTAAAAAACTGAAAATGAGCCTTTCATCTTTTAGTTAGCGCTTTGACACGGAGTTTTTGTGAGATGCGTTCTGCCGAGGAACTCTACCACAAGAACTCTACCTCACTTTACACCCTGTAGCATCAGTAGAAGAAGTAAGACTGTTTTAGTCTCAGTCATTGCAACTTTGCTAAAATGTTGCAAGGCTGAGTAACTTTTCCTTGTCCTGAAGAGCTGCCTCTTCAAATGAACTAGGTGGCTGCCAAATAAGAAGACAGTAGGGACTTGATGTTAAAGTCCTAATTGCAATTGAGATTTTTTAAAAGACAATCTCCCCATGTCTTGTGAAAGCTCAGTACAATTGGGGGAAGTCAGCCTCAGGTTGGCTACCGTCTTCTCTGTGTATTTCATGTGTGCCTTTTCAAAGACCACAGAGCAGGAGACTTGTTCTGGGCTGGGTGTGTGTTAAGGTTTTTTTTGTTTTATGTTTATAATGAAGTTGCATAAGTGATAGTCCTGCCATCTGCTGAGGTCTTGATGGAGAAGCTGCACCTGTTTTTTTGCAGTGCAGTGTAGTTTTCAGGTAAACTTCAGTTCAGAACTGATGGCAATTCTGTCATTGCAAATACGTTAGCGTTGTCATAAAAAGCGTTGCCTGCAGCCCCCTGGCTTCCAGTCCGTGTCTTCTACAAATTTATTCTTGTGTCCGGTCAAGGGAATGTGGTCTGAGGGGGCGAGGAGTAGGCAGATGAGGATCCGTCCACTTTCCAGCCGTGTCTTTTTCTCATCCCTGGTACTTGAGAGAACAGCTCCAGTCACAAGGTATCACATTTTTGTAGGTCTTGAAATAACAGCTGCTAACAATTAATATTTCCTGTTGGGATTACAATTCACTTACCTTAAAATGGGGCAAAGACTTGAAAGGAGTTGTGTTGCCTCTCAAGCGCATGCTGCTCTCCTAATCTTATTTTTTCTGCTATGTTTTCTCCATGCCTTGGAGGATATATAGATTCATGCTACCTTGTGCATGTGGTTCATTCCGACCAGACCGAGCAGTGAGCTCTTTTGAAGTTGGCAGGTGCCACCTAGTTTGGTGAGACTGTGAGGTGTTGGGAAGAACCCAGGTATGGGTTGCTGCTGCTGCTGCTGCTGAAATACTTGAGTCATTGTGCAGAGATTCTGGTCACAGAAAAAGCTGATTTGATATTTTGGACTGACCTATGTGAGTGAATACATGGCTCCTGTGAAGGAGGCTTGCAAGAGAAACAGCAGGCATTACTAGTATGAAACAGCAGGGAGTGATCTGATACTGTTTATCCATTCTCAGTTTCATAACTGGGAGAGCTGCTTTGTGTCTGTGTTAGAAGGAGGGCATGCATCTGGACTAGTTTTTGGTGGGAAAGCAGTTCTTCAGGTTGTAGTATTTATGCCTGTCAGAGCCTTTTCTGTCCCTCACTTGGGTCCGTCTGTAGCACGGAGGTGGCAGCACGGAGTCTCATTTGCTTGAGAAGAATGTGGCTTCCTGCACTTCTGTCATCTCTTTTGATTGTTCTGGCCCTAAAATGCAACCAACTTGGTAAACCGTCATGTCATAGTGCCCAGATTTCCTGCTTTCTCTCTCTCTCTCTTTTTGTCCCTTGTGAGCAGATGGAATCTTTGAGGGCTAAGTTTTGTGGAGGGATGCTCTTAAACTCTGTATTTTGGTCTTATATTTTTTGAGAAGAGTTCTCTGAACAGAACTGGTCTTGAAATACAGGGAGATCCTCAAATGAAGATGAGGGATGCATCCACAGTGGAGATTGTAATCTAAGAAACCAGAAGAGGGTAGAAAAAGAGGAGCAAGCTGAGCACAGGAGCTGATGTACCCTATGCTGAGGATGTGGATTTTGTTAATTATTTATTTAGTGGGAGTATGTGTGTATATTTGTTTTAGTGGCGGTGGTTTGGTATTCGTTTTCCTTGGGGCAGGATTGGCACATACAGGGGAGAGAGAAAGAGAGCGCCTGTGAAGAAACAGCTAATCTTCTGCAATAAAGAAGGGATAATGCACTTGACTGCTATCCAGAACAATTTTCCATCCTCATTTGGGCTTACCTGTCTGAAATTAACATAGTGTTTGTGAATTCAAGCCTGAACTGGAGACCTTGTTTCCTTTCTCTGTATGAACAAGTCAAGGTGGATAGAATTGCAGTGTGCGATGGTTCTGGGTGCTGACCAGATTTGTGGAAACAGACTGGAGTGTCTCTGGGGCCTCACATCATTCATCCTCTTTGAAACTATCTGGGCTACTCTGACTACTGGGAACTAACAGAGTTTTCTCTTTGTAGAGTTCAGTGCAGATAACATTTGAAGAGGGTCCTCAGTTACCACAAGCTGCAAATATAAATTGTGTGACATGCAAGGGACAGTCGGACCACAGCATGGTAAGGCTTTGCAGTTTTGAATTGTCCAGTGTGGGGTTTCTGCGTTGATGGTGTGTTCTGCAGAGTCTGCTGAGGCCTTTGTGATGGAGGTGGAGGAACCAGGGAGGTTTTGAGTGAGGTCTGTTGAGTTTGGAGGCCTGTCTCCCGTTTGGAGGCTCTGGAACTGCACATCAGTGAGCTCCGTGAGGGAAGATGTCTTGGTGGAGCTGGGGTGTATGAATGCTGAACCCAAATATCAGGGTCCTACAGTGGAGAGCAGAAGAGCGCTCTTGTCACAGTACAGGGTCTGAAGTAGCAGGTTTGCAGCATGGAACTTGGTGAGAATAACATGGCTGCCTCTTGCCGGGATATAAACTCATCGTTTCTTTTTAGGTGCTCTGCTGCCATCTGTCAGCTGAAGCTGTGAAATTTCCTGTCTCTGTTACTCAACAGTCCCCAGTTACTGTTTCTGTGGACACCTATCATGTCACTTTGGCTGTGCTGCAGGCTCAGGTAAGGGTTATAAGAAGTTAGACATTGACCTTACTCCTTCATCTAGTCCCACGCTGATCGAGGAAGGAGGGCCTGATTCAGTGCAAATAAAGGCCTCGTTGGGCTGAAAGCAGCAGTGTGCAGTCACTAACATTTGGCAAGGTGGCAAATATTCTGCATCCGCATGCCGAGTATTGTTTTCTGAGTCTTCATCTGCAGATTTTGGCTATGAAACATAGCTGTAAAAAATTCTAGAGAGTTTTGAGACATGGCAGCATTCTATGCTGTGTTTTTAAGTGGGTATTTAAGAAGCGAGGAGTCCAGACAATTCAATTCCCCTCATAGCATAATGGAAATGGTATGGTGTCCTGGTATTGGGTGTGAAAAAGAAATCTGTGGTGAGGAGTAGTTTGCTTATCAGTTCCCCTTACTACATTCACAAGAGCACAATACAGCTTTTTCTGTGTGTAGAATTTTGGAGATGCTTCTTCCAGCAAAGCTCTGAAATCACAATGGGTGGTAACTCCATAGCTTCTTTCTGTCTGGATTTGATTCTCTGGAATGTTTTGTTTCCATTGTGATGAAGGACTTGATGCTGGAGATGGTATCTTGTTTGGAGGTGGTGTGCTCATATATGCACCAAAAAAAACTTAAAAAATAGATGTGGCAAAATTAGAAGTAACTCAGTGGTAGCAGAAGCCAATCCCACACTGTTGAAGTATTGCAGTTTGAAGGTTGTTCTGGAACCCTTTTTCTCTCAGAAGCTTTATTATAATTTTCAGCCTACTTTTATCAGGTCATTCCAGTTTGATTTTGTACTTCTGTTCTGTGGTCATTTAAACAGCTCCTCTCTCTCTTTAGCGTGTAGTATACCTGCTGCCAATCTAATTATGAGCAGCAGCTGCAGTTGCTTTTCATCTCTGAAAGGTCACCTTTCTCACATCTCATCCAATTGCTCCCCTACTCACTGGCATTTTCTAAGTTTCCTTGTCGGCACCTGCTGAAGTTTTGGTTTGATTGTTCCCGTAGGGAATTCCATGTGGTATTCTAATTGAGGTTTTGCTGCTGCTGCTTTATGAAATGCTGGTTAGTTTACAACATGCCTGCCTGTGTTTTGGAATACTTCAAGTACTGTGTTCCCTGTCTATTCTGCATGCCTCTTGTTGGTTACTTACCTGGCTACTGTGTCTCATAGCTGTTGCTTTTGTCCAGTGGCCTTCTGTGTTGTCCGTAAATGTCAATCTGGCAATTGAGAACCATGTTGAATTTCATTACCCAGTTTTTACTAGAGCTCTCAGGTCAGGGGATCTTCCTGTGTGGTTCTGCCTCTGTCTGTCACATTCATGATACTTTTATGGGTACATGGGTGTGCAACTTTTGAACTTCAGCTAAACTACAGGATGGCGTACAGTCTGGTTTATTATTGCAGATTGTTGGTGACCTGGATGGGTCTTCAACCTGAGGATCATCTCCCAGAGATGCATTGCTAACTTATAAATTGTTGTGCTTACATTTGGCAATGGTTAATTGATGTAGCTCAGTAAATATTCTATGTGTTGGTGGCCAGTTGGACATTTTTGGATTGTACTGCAGGCTTTTTCTTCAGTAAAAGAAATAATGGATCATTTTTCCCTCTGATGGTGCCTGAGCATCCAACAGCAGTGAGGAAGCCAGATCTCACTATGGAGCAATGAGGCTTCTGCAGCTGCTTCGTCCTGTAGGCCTGGGAACACTTGTGTTCTTACGTTCTGTTTTTTACTGTTGCACTGGTGTGAGGGCCTTTCAATTGCTGAATTTGGAATGCGGCAGAAATGACCTAATGTCAACAGAGACCGTTCCTGACTATGGATATTTGTTCTGGGCCAGGTGGAGATCCACTTGGAGGAGATACAGAATGAGGGTCTCCTGGTGTCGTGGGCATTCAAGGACAGACCAGACTTGGACCTTTTGGTTCTTCCACGACTTGAGCTTCCTGAGGTGAGTGGCTATCAGTGGGAGGCTGACTTTGAGTGGAGAAAGGGAGGAAGAAGATACAGCTAGAGGGCAGGCGGCTGTGGAGGAGAAAGGTTGGTGACTCACTGTCATGGCCCTTTAGTGAAAGGAGATTCTTTCACCCTGGATTCGATACTAGCTCAGCTTTGTCAAAACAGCATGCTCAAGAGGTCTGAAGTGGTACCAGTATCTATTGAAGGCTTTCTGTCTATGTAGGTTCCTCCTGCAGTTGTCAGATGTAGAGCTGCAAAAAGAGCTGGGTTACCACTCCTTCTTTATGTGAGGTGGTGTTTGTTTGTCGTTGTTGTGTTGGTTATGTTTGGTTGGGTTTTTTTAAAGAGATTAAGTAAGTTTTAAGAGATGAATATGGGAAACACATGGGTTAAAGGTTTAATGAACAGAATGTGGATGTGCTTGCACTTCCATGATCCATATAGGTAGGTTGATTCGTTGTTTTATTGATACCCTTGTTACTTTATCTCAAGTAGATACAGGAATTTGGCTGTTTTTCCAAAAGTGTGGTAGCACCATCTCCTGGGGGGGTGAGCATGTGACAAACTATAAAAGCTGTATTGTAAAAATTTACACCAGATAGACTACAGATGTAGAGGCTTAGTTTGTCTCATTTAGAAAGCTTGCGTTTGACTGCAGCTGCTACGTGGAAACTTTAAGCACTGAGGAGACCGAGTATGGGATATGGGAAGAATATCTGGGAGGTTATTACTGGGAGAATGACTGTGGAGCATATTAGAGGCCTGACGGGCAGGTGGAGCTGTAAATGTGTCCTTTTTTATGACTTTCCTGCATTTCCTCTTGATTTGCGGAGAGAAGGATGAAGGGAGAGCAGATCTGTCCACCATAAAGGATCTGATCGAGGATACCATTGTCAGCACAAAGCCAGCCATGACGGTGAATTTGATGGCCTGCACTGCTGGAGCCAGTGCGGTAAGGCACTCTCCTCGTGTCATTCTTGTGCCTCAAACGCAGGCCCCAAGACACTTCTGAGGGCTGAGGCTCAGGCAAGAATCCAAAGGTTGCATCTCACTTCTGGGTAACAGCTGAATCCTGGCCTGCACTGTCAGAGAAGTTTGGGTACTGCGACGTGGCGCATAGAGATAATTAGAAATTGCTCCTTCCAGCTTTTTTCTTAAATGATGCTGATTGTCGGTCATGTGTTTGTGGAGCTGGACTGCCTGAGGTACATCTCTGTTTTGGCAGTCTCCCTTGCTCTGAACACCAAGGCTCTGTCCAAGGCAGCCTTTGCGGGCATGGAATGGTCCATGGTTTGTCATCGTCAGTTGACCATCTGGTAGCCAGCAAGCTCGTTCTTGCCTGTCTCCTTTTCTGTCTGCCTTAAACTTCCTGGCTGAAATAAAACGAGGGCCCACTGAAGGTCAATAGCTTGGGAAACCTGCAGCATCTCTCGATGGCTTTGTGGGTATTCCCCTGTGTTGGTGTGAGGAGCTACTTAATAGATACAAGGACGATGCGTCTTGCTGCTGTCTGCTGGCGAGTGAACGATAAAGGTATCGGTCTCGCTCTCGTCATTCCTCAGGTACCCAGCAATAAGTTGACTCGAGAGTCCCCGTCCGGAGTAGCAGCAGCCCCTCTGGGTTCTAAGCTGTTGCTCCGGAATCTTCGAGTGCTGAACTTGAGCTGCCAGGGGAAGGGAGGTAAGCGTGAAAACATTGCTGATCCACAGGGGCAAGCGTGCAGGTGGTGAGATTGGAGTGAGTGGATGTTTTGGGTGGGTTTGAATGGAAAAGAGGGTTGTGTGCCTGATGTACCACTGCCTCTTGTTGACAAATGCACATGTGCCCTCTGTCTTTCTGTTGCAGGAGTTGGGGAGATACGCTGCATGGCAGAGCTAGACAGCCCTCCGCAGCAGAAGTGGACGAAGCCGATGACAAGTGGCAGTGTCGGTGCTGCAGGAGAGATGGAGTGGAATGATGAGTTCTTTCTGTAAGTGTCTGCTCTCCTTCCGGCTGGCACAGTATAGGTGAACCGGCATAGCCTCTGGGTATCATTACCACGCTGATGTGCGTGGTGCAGAGGTGAAGTCTGCACCACAGGGCAATGTCCATTTGTGCTGCACCTCTGCTGGACTGCTGATTCTGGCAATTGGCCCAGCTTGCATACATATTTATCACTTCCTGGACACTCGGTGTTTTAACTGGGTGGGCAGAAATGCTTATTGTAGGAGCAGCAGGTGCAGTAGGGCTGTAGCGTAACCAGCCTTTCAGAGACATTGCCCTCTCAGTTTCCACTGGCAGCCTACACTGCCCTGCACGGTACATGAGCCAGAGTTCTCATTTGTGTAGTTTGGTACTCTAGTCATGTCCTCCACAGTAGTGCCTGCTACTGAAACTTTGGAGAGGGTGATGAGGTGTTTGAGATTTGGGAAGATACAGAATGAGATTGTTTGCTCCACGGCCACTTAGAAAAGAGTGCCTAACACCAACCCATCTTCGGTTTCAACAGGGAGTTGGGACCTAGAAGCAAAGAACTGAAACTACAGGTGCTGGGGAACAGCGACGGAGGGGGAAGTGAGTACGGGCAGCCATAAGATGGGTTGTAAGACAGGGAGGCAAAAATGGCTGAAGGACTTACTGCGCTTTAAGCTCATGGTAGTTCTGTGTTGGTACAACGTGTGATGGATTCTGCAAAGAGTTTTTCATATTTAGCTTTATGTGAGCTTCTGACTCCGTGAAGTAACTCTGGGTTTTATTCTTCCTACCAAAATGGTCTGGGTCTGACCTTGAATCAGGAGATTCCTGTGGCCCGCCCATCTTCGTTCTGAAGCAGGGAGAGGCATGCAGGATTTTCCCTCCTGTCCTAGGAGAGCTTTGCATAAGGCTCTTAAACTGTTCATTTGTAGTCAGTCAGGGACTAACTGCAGCATCTATTTTTGATGGAGGCCGCACAATGGTCACCTTTTTAAGGGAATTGATTCCCATATTGTTAAAGAGGAGCGGAGGAGCACTGACTGCCCCTTCTCCCTCTTGAACCTGGAAGTTAGTGAAGTTGTGGGGATCTGTTGGGTTGGCCCATAGGGCTGCTTTCCAAAAGCAGGGGTTACCTTGGAGATGTCTGGGATGCTGAGGTCATGTGAAGTGTTTCATTTTTATTCCTTCTTCTTGCAGATGTGCTGCTGGCATATGCCACACTTTTGATTGATTCTTTGGGCAAGCAACCATCTGGGAGACGGGTCTGCTCACTGGCCCCAGGAGCTGGACAGTCACTGACAGCTGAAGCTACCATTACATTGGAGGTGAGGTCATGACCCCACAAGCTATACACACACGCATGCTTTGGAAGCATTCATGATGTGAGCCTCTAGCTGGAGACACGCATGTTTGGTCTTGAGCTTGGCGCAGAGGACTAGCAGACCCTTATGCCATGGAGGGGTGGGTATCACCTGACCCTCAGTCCCTGAGCCTCCCACTGTTGAACTGATACTGTACTGGGGATGGCTCCTTGGTGCCCAGAGCCCTAGCTTTTGTTGCCCTAACATACCTGCCTTTCCTTCTGGAAAGAAGAGAGCCTCTCTGAGCAGTGCTTTACTCTTTATAGCTGCTGTTCCAGGAGTCTCCTGCATCTTTGAATGCTCAGCATGCCACATCTCTGCGAACCAGCATCACCCCCACTAAGAAGGTGGAGATGGACCGGACCATCATGCCCGATGGCACCATCGTGACTACTGTCACTACAATTCAGTCCCGGCCCAAGGGAGACTGCAGACTGGGTGAGGCTGTGCAGGAGCCGGTGTATTATACAGGTGGCTGCTATGGCAGCGCAGACTTAGCCACAATATTCCCATGGCTGCTCATGAAGGCAGTAGCAAAACTGTTCAGCCATCACATCTGGTTATTGCAGGCTCACGCTTTACATATTGCTTCTGGTGTGTGGGTCAGAACATGGGCATCCTTGCTGTTCCCCTAGCGTCTTTGTGGCTGGCTAGAAACTCTTGCGTAGCCCTAGGGGAGAGAATTGACGCAGCTCTGTTTCTGGGGGGAGGTGAGGGAGGGATGAACCTCTCTCACACCCTTTTGGTGGTAGGAGGTCTAATGCATGCCGCCACATAACCTCTACGTGATGTCAGGCTAAGTGTTTAGCCACGCTTTCTCTAGTTTATTCACTGCTAAAGAAGTTAGGCTGAACATACTGAAAGTGGAGCCAAAAGCATGTAGACCTTGCTTACTAGGGGTTGTTGCTGCTTGTGGTCTGGCGTCCTGGTGAATGTGGTGCGGGATATTCCAAGAGGTAGGAGTGGGAAATGACACGAATGAGGTATTGCTTCTGGACTGCTTCATAGGACTGCAGCCTGGAAAGGCAGCCATATTCTGGGCTGCATCAAAAGAAGCATGGCCAGCAGGTCAAGAGAGGTGATTCTTCCCCTCTGCTCTGCTCTTGTGAGACTCCACCTTGATTACTGTGCGTAGCCTTGCAGCCCCCCAACTCGTGAAAGACATGGACCTGTTGGAGTGAGTCCAGAGGAGGGCGTCTAAGTTGGTCACATACCTGGAACACCTCCCTGTGAAGAAAGGCTGAGACAGTTGGAGCTGTTTAGGCCAGAGAAGAGAAGGCTCTGGGGAAATATTATAGCAAGCAGCCTTCCAGTAACTAAAAGGGGGCTTACAAGAAGTCTGAAGAGGGATTTTTTACGAGGGCATGCAGTGATAAGACAAGGGGTAATGGTTTTAAGCTGAAGGAGGGTAGATTTATATTAGCCATTAGGAAGAAATTTTTCCCTCTGAGGGTGATGAGGCACTGGCACAAGTTGCCCAGGGAAGCCGTAGCTGCCCCATCCCTGGAAACGTTCAAGACCAGGCTGAACGGGGCCCTGAGCAACCTGGTCTAGTGGCAGGCTGTTTGGAACTAAGTGGTCTTTAAGGTCCCTTCCAACCCAAACCATTCTGTGATTCTGACTTTTTCCCGGTAGGCTTCTTACTGCTTTGTTGCCACAGAGCCATGTAGAGCCAGCCTTGCAGGCTCTCCGAACGCTTGCTTGAGGCGTTTTGGGATTGTGTGTAATAGGCACAATATGACAGCATAGTTGGGTAAGCTTCATCTCCACTTACTGGTATCCCTGTGTCTCTTTTGCTGTGAAGATTCACCATCGAGGTCGCCTTCCAAGGTGGAAGTGACTGAAAAGAAGACAGTGCTTTTGGAGACTGGCTGTCCTCACGGCCACTTGCCCAGCGCTAGCCGTAAGTTTGTGGAAATTTGAGGCTCTTACTGAAGTAACTATGTTCCTTAGCTTGTTTTAGAATATGGCAGTCTGAGTGTCGTTCCCTGAACTAGTTTACATTTTCTGCTTCAGAGAATGTCCAAGTGCCTGAGTGAAGGTGGGGGCAGAAGGCTGGTGGTGAGGTGTGGGCAGATAAAAGACGTTCCCCTTTGACTATCCAGTCAGTGTCTGCGAGTGTTTCCTTGCTTGACAAGAACTTTCCAGGCTATCTGGAGCCAAAGAACTTTGCTCACCCTGCACTTGGGGCTCCGATTGTGTCCGGAACAGAGCACTGCAGCCGTTTGGACCATTTGCTGCCAAAGCAAACTTTTGGGAGTCTTTGGAAGTCTTTATTGAGCAGGGAGGGTATTTTAATGATATGCCTGGTGGGAAATGAAACTTTTCAGGTACCTAAAAAAGCCAAGAGCTAGCTATACTGAGCTTCCTTCGTTCGGTTTATTTGGGCAAGTCTCTAATAAACTCTGGGTGGGGAAACTACGTTTGTGCGCATGTAAGTTGCCTATTACAAGCATTGCGGTCAGCAAGCAAGCGACCTTTTGGCTCTGCTGAAGGTTGCTACTCCAAGCATTGGTATTTTTCTTGTGCTCAGGGGATAGCCATATGCCCAATGGCTTGGATCCGGTGGCCGAGACGGCAATCAGGCAGCTAACCGAGACGAATAACAAGACCACCAAGAAGACACCGACAAAACGTAGTACACTGATCATCTCAGGAGTGTCCAAGGTCTCTGGTAGCTGCATTTCCAATCTGGGAGGTTGTTTTTAGGGATGTGTCCGTGAAAATAACCTGTCCTGTAGGGACCGGTGTGGGAAGGTTCCAGCTGAGATGACTGGCTCATCAGAAGCCTTTCGCTGCTTCCCAGGGAGCATTAAAAGGTACCTTGCCAGTCTGCAGGGCAGCTGCCGGTGGGAGTTCACAACGGGCAACTGCAGAAAGGGAGGAGGTTGCCATAGCTGGTTTTGAACCTTGTGGAGAGTATAAGGAGTTCTCCTTGAGCTTGGCTATATGGGAGTGAGGGAGGTGCAGCAGAATGCTTTGTAATCGGCCATGTTCCAGTATGTTTCAACCAAAGAGTGACAATTGTGCATCGGTGCTATCTAGCACTGATCTGAACTGGGCCATCCATATGTAGGTATAGATGGGAGCAGGGAGATGAATGCAACTCTCTTGATCCTGTCCTCATGTCTGTCTGCCCTTCTAACCCCCCTTCAGGTACCTATTGCTCAAGATGAAATGGCACTTTCTCTGGGTTATGCTGCATCCCTGGAGGCCACAGCATATGGGGACTCTGAGGGAGAGGGCACAGCTGACCGGATGCACAATTCTACTGAGCCGTCACGGCCATTGGAAGCATCGCCATTGGGACAAAGGGACAGTCAGGAACTGGATGAGACAACACGATCAGACATCTCTGAAAGACCATCGGTGGAAGATGTTGAATCTGAAACTGGCTCCACGGGAGCCCTTGAGACCAGGAGCTTGAAAGATCACAAAGGTAAAGATGAACTGTTAGATGGTAGCTAACGTGAGCCTGTAACCTTAGCCGTACATGAGGACAAAGTGACATCCAAGTTCCCCACCCAAGCATTGGGGTCTGCAGCCACCTTTCAGCGTAACAAAGAGCAGCTTCTGATGGAACCTGGAAGAGCCTGCCTTTCTCTCATGGTTTCCACTGGAGTGAGTCGAAATGCCTCCATTTGTAGGTGTCTGATTCCTGTACCCTTTTAAGTTTCTACGCTCTCTTAGATGGGAACCCCGTGCAGCTTGTGTATTCCAGAGAACTCCTCTTCTCTCCCCGGCCTCCAGATCCACAGATCGGACGCGTGTCCCTAAGTAACAATTCCTCCTCTGAATCTGGCCACCTCTGCTGTGGAAATGGAGGCTGCCCAGCAATGTGGATTGTATGGGCCTTGATTGCCCTCCTTCTTTCTCTGTTAATATCGAAGCAGCTAGTGCCTCTGACCTGTCATACTGTAAGATGTCCACATAAACTCACTTCTTTTAAATGATAGAGCAGGCTTGTCCCAACCCAACTGCTGTCCTGGCCTTTCCACACATTTGTCAGTTAGGTGGGTGGCACACCTTGGATTTTTCTGCTACTGACTTACGTAAAGAAATGCAAATCAAAATCTTGATTACTCAGAATATCAGAGTGAGGCAAATTTTGGGGAGTTGTACCCTGTTGCAACCAGGTATGGTTTGAGCTGTGGAGGCCCCTTTTTTGCATGTCATTGGGTAGAAAGGTGTGTGACCCAGATTCTTGAGAGACCTGGTGGGTGGGGAAAATGGAAAGCAAACCCCCTCCGTAGGAAATACTGTTGTAGCGTTATACAGCATGCAGGTTTTGGATGTGTCTTTCTGATCCGTTTGAGGTGGAAGGCAATTGGCCATCTCCATCTTCTCCTGCTTGTGTGAGTCACCAGGAGCCATTGGTGTTATTTGCCTCCAGTCTGGGCATGTCGTGAAAATGCGGGCAGTTGTTCCAAAGTTAATCCGTGTGCTCTTGAGACAGGCTGGTCTGAGAGGCCTTTTCCCTCTTGTATGTTCCACTCAGGGTCCTCAGATTCAGATGTTCTTGCTCGTTTTCCATTCCTATGAGTCTTGGCATTCATTTAAAATTCTGCGCGCTCCCACGGAGGGGAGGACATTGTGTAAAAGGACGTTTATGCAGAGGGGGCATAGGACGGAATGTTTAGTGAGGCAGCTTGTTGGCGTTGCAGTCTGTCGTGAACTGAGACTTTGCCTCACGTTTGGGAGCTGGGATTAGCTGACCTGCCGTGTACTTCTGCCGCTCAGTGCAGAAGAGGACCGCTGCATATCCGAGAATGGCTGAGTGTGTTACTGTCCCTGAACCTCGCCAGTGCAGGATGCTATCATGGTTTCTGTCTCCTTCCTGTCTCTGCAGTCAGCTTTCTTCGGAGCGGTACCAAGCTTATCTTCCGGAGAAGGAGCAAGCAGAAGGAAGCAGGCCTGAGCCAGTCACATGATGACTTGTCCAATGTCACTGCCAACTCCACCACCAGAAAGAAAACTGGTAGCTTCTCTCACCGCCTCATCAAACGCTTCTCATTCAAGTCTAAATCCAAACCCAAAGGTAGTGACACCACATCAGCAGGTGAGAACTGAAGGAGGAAGAAGCCCGTCGGAAAGATTTCTCAGAGATCATTTTCTAGTCTCTTGTCTTCCCACTCCATGGTATCTGTGACTTGCAGTCCAGTTCTTTCCAGCCTTGGCTGAGGGAAGACACCCCAGTGCTTTACGCCATTTGGGGAGCGGAGGTGGCAAACCCGGGACTTAGGCTGTTTGGCTGCCTTGGCTTAGCCTTCTCTGATTGTTGCACCCCACTGTGCTCTCCCAGAAAATTCAGGTGGCATGCTAATCCCCCTAGGGGTGCCAGGAACTGCAGAAGTGACTCCGTCTGCGTAGCTGTCTGGCATCATCAGGTGCCTCACGGAAACGAGGGGCAGGTCTCTCAAGTGGCAATCTTCCGAGTTAAAATCAAGAAACTACTGGGTTAGCTAAATTGCTGAGAAGTGTGGGATGTGGTCTCACTCAGCTCTTCTAGTGAGAGAGAATGGTGCAGTCACTGATGATCTAAACGCTGTTATTGCTTGTGCTTGGTGCAGAGGCTGTAACCTGAAGTGCACTGCAGGGTGATGCGTTCCTGGGCTGTAAGCTGTCAGAGTTGCAGTCTTCCACCTGGCTCTGCCGTTGGAACGGTCTCTGGTTCAGACAGCACTGAGGAACCCTGTTTTCTGTGCTATGTTGAAGGAAGGAGTCTCTAAGAAGAAGGAAGTTTTAACCGCTGCACAAGTTTTCGTAGAAGGCTGAGCCCTCACAAGAACGCCTGGTCAGTGCTGTTGGTTCTGCCGCCCTGTGCAGCCACCCTGTGACACAGCACTCCTTCCACGTCTGTGTTCTTGAACAGGGAAGGGACTGTACTGCATGCGCACAGCAGCTATTGTATGAGCGGATTCCTTACTCTTGGGGGTAGTTGGGGATGTTGCCAGAGGGTTGCCAGGCTGTCTTCCAGACCTGCAGAGCATCCGATCTCATGCTCTCATGGTCCTCATGCCAAGGACTGGCATAATGCTGGGGATAGATGGCAAGGAATAAGGCAAGGAATGTAGTGAAAGGCAGTCTGATGGGGAGCTCGAAGGCACATGGCAGAAAGAGGCAAGAGTTTACATGTTTTCACTGATGAGTTTCCTCTAGTAGAAGAAATATTCCTGGATTGCACTTGGTATTTCCTTTCTTCTTGCAAACACGATCCACCCTGTTCAAACAGAGGGCATTTCTACAGTGGGTATTTGCAGAGAGAGGGGCATGAAGGGGGAAAGATAATCCTTGTGCAGGAGGAGACTGTCCCAGAGAAACAATTGTCTGGTCTCCTGGCACATTTTATCCGTAATATCCCCAGAAATTCCCTCCAGATAGCATATAACAATGCTCTTTGGAGAAACGCTCATGCCCTGTCAACATGTCTGGTTTGAGAGAAAGCTCCTGCTCTCCTGCGGGTTGTAGAGTTAAGGAGGTGGGAAAAAGGGAAGGAAAAACATCTCAGAAGGGCTATTCCCCAGGCCTGACTGGATTCTCTAGCTCTGCTCCTTCATCAGAGTACCTCCTGTGGTGGTGTCTCTTGCCCTTCTGTTACGGGTATGGAAGGATGCCAGCGCACAAAAAAAACCTCAAGACGCAGTCAGAATTGCAAAGCGAGTCAATTTT
Organism: Pomatostomus ruficeps; assembly: GCA_013400735.1. Taxonomy (NCBI): domain Eukaryota; kingdom Metazoa; phylum Chordata; class Aves; order Passeriformes; family Timaliidae; genus Pomatostomus; species Pomatostomus ruficeps. The sequence goes on along the minus strand of VYZT01029293.1, from coordinate 4,834 downwards.
ATTAGTCGCTATAGCAATCAATACATACCAATCCCTGGATATTGGAGAAGCCGCCAAGCAGGAGAAGAAGATGGAGCGTGGCTCCTGAGCGGGAGGGGCAGGAGGGCAGTGCACCTTCAGGGTGTCCCCTGGATGAAAACGGTGTGCATCTTGTCCTCACCCCAGAACGGCACCTTGTATCTCCTCCTAAGGAGCGGCCAGTTTCAACATCATCTCACGTGGAGCCAGTCTGTGAGATGAGGTCACAATGGCCCATGATCACACCTCCATGCCAATGATGGCTTTATTGTGTATTGTTCCCCTTTCAGCGGATGAATCCCCCCCAGGTGACTAATACGTAGTTTCATTTCTAAAGGTCAGTCCTACCAACTAACAATAAGGTCTTCTACATTATCTTGTCGATGTGCACAACCGTGGACCAAATATGTCAGGCCTTAGACCCGCCTTCGGTCCCTGACACATCTTCCTTATGCAGGATGCTACCAGCTCAAAAAGCAGTTCTCTTGATGGCACGAGTAAAACGTGTTTCTTGGAAGAACATACCCTGGCTTGCTGATGCTGCTGCTGTGTGCCATTTCCAAAGACCAGAACGTTTTTGGTATGCTGCTGCAAAAGGATTTACAGGTGGCTGTTTCTTGCATGTTCATGCAGGTAGGGAAGGCCAGAGTTACAAAGGGCTGGAATTGAAAGTGCCAGTGTGTGCTAGCAGGAGGAACTCTTTGCTCTTTTTCCTGCTGATTCCTCATGACTGGGTATGTATGAATCCGAAAAATCGTATTGGTCCAGGTGGCTGACCAGGAACCTCTACATCTCTTTTGGTCTGGGAGTCTTTGTCATCCCCAAGCTCTGTCATGTCTTTTATCCTTTGTTTCTTTCCTTGTCTGCATGACACTGTGGCTTTGGTTGCATTTCCATGCGCTATGGATGTCAGAGAACTCACTGTTTCTCGCTAAAGATAATTTTCTTTGATGCGAGTGACTTGTTTGCCCCACAATGCTAGTGGAACTTGTCCATCTGTAGCTTGCCTGTAGCAATCCAGCCACCAGTTTGACATAGCCTTCTTTCACTGGGTTGGTGCCATGCTGTCACATGCGGTGCTGTCCTTCTCAGGCACACCCTTGTTCCCAAAGTTTCGGAGTTTGGTTCCAGTCTGGCATTCTGTCTTGCACCATCCCCTCTATGACTTGTACCTATGACCGTGCTTTACGGTCCATTTTTGGATTTTATTTATTCATTTTAACACCATTTTGAGGTATTAAACCTTAAAGGTTTGAACCCAGACAGCACCATTTCTCTAGTGGGGTGCTGTGAAGCCTTGCATTAGAAATGCTGGTTTGAGTGGAAGAGCCTGTGGCTCTTTAGTTGTGGGTTCATCAAGGATCTGACGCAAGTCTCATTTGATAGCCCTGTGTTCTTTTCCTTAAACTGTAAGAGCAACTTGAGCTGTCTTGGTTGTGGAGGGGCCTGAGGCGAACACCGGGGGTCACCGCTATTCTTCAGAGTCAGGGATCTGAGGCTCATGTACACAAGGAGGGCTATGAGGGCTAGCCAGCGTCATCCTTGTCACTGTAGACTAGACGCAGGAAAGGCAAGGTTTGTGTCTGACAAACACATACCTAGATTCTTGACTGGCATATTTTGGTCTGGCTTGGAGGAGGAGGTGATAGGAAAGGGTGTAAAATGGAAACCTGAGTTCCTCACCATCCTTGGGCACCCTTTCTAGCCATGTTACACGGGCAATTCCTGTCATATATCCGTGGCTTTCCTGTTTCGTTCCTGGTTTGTTGGCTCCAGGCTAAGCTTGCCGATGACTTGCAGTGGAGGTCCTGTTTTTGATTTTGAACTTCGATGTGCCAGAAGATGCCTGGACTGTGCTCGGCAGAATGAATGGCACATGGGAAGCGTGAGCGTGCCAGTAGGGGCATATTTTCCCTTGAATTTTTAGCAGTGTTTTTTCCCACAAGCAGTAAATTGTGCTGCAAATCTGTATCTAGTTAGACAGCTTGCAAAGGAAAGGGATGTTGTCACATGCTGACAGAGCGCATCCCCAAACATTAAGTCTTACATCTGATTGTGTTTCCTAGAGGAGGTGTATTTTCTGACATTTTGTCACTTCTCAAAGTTGTACGGCATAGGGCTGATGTTGTAACTTTTTCTTTTGAATGTTCTCTGTAAGTGCAGACTGTTTTTCAGGGTGTTTGGCTAAAGTGCTGTTTGAGGAACAGAGGAATAGCAGGGCATGGTTCTTCCGTGTGCATTGGAAATTTTTTGGTTCTGATACGCTCCTCGTTAACTGTGTCGATCCTTCCTCTTCTTATCTGAACAAGGCTTTCTTTCTGGATGGCAGAGATGTTTTCATCCCCTGAGCAGTACGTGCTGGTTTTGTTAGTCCTGACTATGTGAGCACAGGTGACTCTCTGGGTTTCTCAAAGGCATGAATGGTAATGAATCCATCTCGTGGTGGAGGTGTGATTGTTGGGGTGAGAAACAATTCTATCCTAACCTTCTCAGATGAAAAGGGAAGGTCACATAGGGTTTTGTTCTGTAGAAGTTACAAAGATGAAGTCCCCGGGAACTTCCCCCTGATAGAATTGCTGCTTTAAGAAACCTCTTTTGTATTTAATCCCCACTTGTGGTTCTGGCTTTAGGACAGAAGAAATGCTATTTGAAATCTACTTTCCCTGTTTAACTTCTTCCAGATACCTGTGCCGTCACCTTAGCGCTGCTGTGGGCTCTGTGGCATTTCATAATGCCCGGGACCACAGAGCAACCCCATGAATGGCATAGGCCACCATCAAACTTTTTAAGCTTGAATGATCTGCAGTTGGCAGATTGTTGTCTCAGGGTAGGCTCACTATTTGCACCTTGTGAAATCGGTCCTCGACCAAATATATGGTGGAAGAGGAACAGCTGAGTGGTGGGCTTGAATGCATGGCGGCTTCCGGAGGAGTTCAACCTGCGTATGAGGGCCTGCATTCCAAATGCTGTGTTTTGCTTCTGGCTGCACGAGCAGGAACAGTGACTTGTAAATGAAGCCAAAGTAGGCATTTTGTTGGGATTGTTTTGGTTTTTTGTTTGTTTCGGTTTGCTTGGAGGGTTTTTTGGTTTGTTGGGGCTTTTTGTTTGTTTGTAGGTTTTGTGGGTTTTTTTCTGCTTGTTTGTTTGTTTGCTTTCTATTTTGGCTGAACAGATTTACTACTAGTATTTACTTATGCTGTGCATTTTTACTTCTCTAAAGAAAATAGATTTATGCTAGCTGTAAGCTGTAAGTATGCTTGTAAGAATATTTCTGTCTGGATACATCTTCTCCCTATGCTTTGGCAAGGCTTTTTAAGTCTTGTCATCAAAAAAGCCCTTGGTGTTGGCCCATGAGAGATATCCTCTTGAGTCGGTGAAAAATGGACACAGGAGAAAATGAAGAGAACCTCAAAACCTCGGTGTTCTGAGGGTGCCGTGGGATTTAGCATGATGGATGTCTGAGGCCAGCGGGATTGGGCGCATGGGTGTGTGTTTGCACACGCTTGTAATTAGAACACACTCTGCAAATGCCTATACTGGTAACGGTGCAAAGTGACTGAGGACGACAGTGCCGATAGGTGGGACAGGAGAATGGCCCTAGCCGCTTCTGTGGCATTCATATCCATTTCTTGCACAGACCTCCACAGGGCAGACCTTAGCAAGTCCAACTCCTGCTCCTGCAAGCACCCTCATACTGCTTATGTAGTTGAGGGTGGGGTTTTAGGCAGCTTGACTGAAATTGGGAAGAGCGAGGGAAGACTGCTTGGGTGGAGAGCAAGTTCAATGCAGGGGAATGTAATGAAAACTTCTTCAAACTGATGTAAGAGCACCACAGGCGTGTGCTGTTTCTAGACTAGAACTGGGTGCATAGCAAATGGTTTTGTTAGGTTTTTTGGCTCTAGCGATGAAATAGCTTCTCTTGGGTCATTGTTTGCTAAACCTACAGAGAAGTAATTTCTGGGTAGCTGTGGAGATGCTTGAGTGTTTGGAGGGTTTTTGCATTGTTCTCTCCACCCCGTCTCCCTCTACTGCAAGGTCACGGTGAGTCTCGTTGTAGAGTAACAGTCCCAGTAGCGGTCAAAATTCTGGCAAGGGTGTACTTGTGATAACGCAACTCCTTCGGCAGGCACAACTGCTCCACATCGCCTTTTCTTGCTTGTAAGGTACTGGACCAAATACCCCCATGGAATTTGAATTACTGCCCCTCCTTGTGTGTGCTCTTTTGTATTTTGATGCTTTCTGTCTGGGTGGATTATTTTGACCAGAGATTGTTCAGGTGGGAAAGAATTGGAACTGTGTAGCTAATAATGAAAATAAAACTACTTATGACTAAATTAAGTTCTTGCACCTTTGTAAATCTTGAAGAAGAATTCTATTGCTGTGTAATGGCTGAATCTGTTAACTTATTAAACCACATGAAAATCAAAACCTGAGTCTGACTTTATACCCCGTGTAGTGCTGAGAGTTTCCCTCCAATCTGTCCCTGTCTCCCCTAAATTCTCCCACTCACATGATGGCAAACTGTGTATACCCATGGAAGGGTCTGTAACACCCCAAAACACTTAAATGTAACAGGGTAAACTGAGGTTCCTTTACTCTGGGTTGGCGCACAGGAAAAATACCTGCAGTGGAGGAGAAGGTAAGTAGGGTATGAGAGGGGCTTAGGTGGGGTCCTCCCAAAAAAGGGAGTTTATAGCCCCAAAATGCTTGGAAATTTAGGGGATGTGTTTGTGCAAAAAATAAAAAAATCCCGTAGCTTTTCTTATCTTGAGATATATATATATTTTTTTAATTATTATATATATATATATAAAAT
>VYZT01029291.1:0-14018 GCA_013400735.1 Pomatostomus ruficeps | reverse complement strand
CAGTGCTGGGGGAATAGTTGGACACAAGGGTGTATCTGCAAAACTCCCAAATTCAGTCCAATTTTGGACAGGACTCATTTATTTTTCAGTTGTATCTTCTTCGAATCTTTGAATGTGAATAAAGATTGTTCTGGGCAGGAGCTGATGATGTCTCCCCTTTCCCTGGCTCTTTGTGGAGGGGAGAGATGAATTGAATAAAAAAAAGTNTTTTTCAGTTGTATCTTCTTCGAATCTTTGAAATGTGAATAAAGATTGTTCTGGCCATAAGCAGATGATCTCTCCCCTTTTCCTGGCTCTTTGAGGAGGGGAGAGATGAACCCAATAAAAAAAAGAATTTCAGATAAACCACAGCAGATATGTTGGCCATAGTTGACCATCTGAGTGTACTGGCTATTGCTGTTTTACTTGTTATACAAAAACGAAAATAAAACTAAAAAATCTGATTGAATACAAGCTCTATGGCAGAATGGAGATGAAGTTTCTGTGGATGCTCTGCAGGGGAATTACTGGTACTATCGTTGCTGTTAGGCTCCATTTTATTGCATAGCTGTACTTCAATGTAAATAAGCTTAGATTAGGAATGATCTACATAAATAATTTTTTAATTTGATAGTATTCTTGTAATTTGCCATCCAAAAANATCTGAGTGTACTGGCTATTGCTGATCCACTTGTTATATAATCAATAAAAATAAAACTAAAAATTCTGATTGAACACAAGCTTTATGACAGAATAGAGATGAAGTTTCTGTGGATATTCTGTAGGGGAATTACTGGTCCTATCTCTGCTGTTAGACTCCATGTTATTGCATACCTGCACTACAATGTAAAAAATCTTTTAAATTTGAATTTTTAAATTCAAATTTGTAAAGAATTTTTAAATTTGATACTATTCTTGTCATTNATAATTTTTTAATTTGATAGTATTCTTGTAATTTGCCATCCAAAAATTATCTTTTTTTTTTTGTTTTGTTTTTTTTTAATGACCAGAATCTTGCAGTGGTGTCTATGCAGCTCCACTTCACTCTTTGTGATCCTTTTTGGTTTTATTTCCTAGCAGGAAGCTCTCACTGGTGTGACAATATCACAAAATCAAATAATATAGGAAAATATACTCCCACCAGGACAGGTTAGCAAACAGATTAACAAACGACCTGTGATCCCAAGTAGCTTTATCAGAGTTAATTTTCCTCCCAGTTACAAAGATATAGGGAAATTGAAGTATTTAGAATAGAAAACAAATCTTCAAGTGTAGCACACACATAAAACCCTGAGCAAATGTTTACTGACTGCAACACCTGGAGCAATTACAGTGGTGCAGCAGAGCAGGGGGTGATTTAAGAGGGGGAGCCTTGCAGATGTTGCTGAGCACCATCCCCGTGTCCTCCAAAGCACAGAGCAGCTCCAGCCTCCGTCCCTCTGCTGCTCCTCCTGACCTAATCCTGCACTCAGCCAGAATTGGTGCTCTCCTCTGAAGGGAACGGGATGAAAAAGGTGATTTTGCAGCTGTGTTTGCTGCTTTTGTTTTGATAGACTGTTACTCATGTGGGTCAGACCTTTTGCTGACCAGCAGCACAGGGAAACCTGCATTCCATTGAGGAAAGGTGTGCATTCTTCCAGCCAGATGCATTAGGTGATTATTTATAAATATGTATATACATATAAAATCCTTATTCAAAGTTACTTTTAGATTTGTAAGCCCAAAGAAAAACAGAATTGCAGTTTTCTCTGAGCTCCTTTCCCATTTTCCTTCTCGTTCTTGATGCCACCTTGGCCAGCAGGGAGGTGCCACGTGGAGGTTCATGAGGGCAGTGCAGGACAGGGCTGGCAGCACCTCCCTTTCAGTGTCCTCCCTGTGGGAATGCAGCACAGGAGCAGCTCCTCCGAGTCCTTGCCAGGCTATGAAAATAAACCTCAGCCACCGGCAATCCATGGAAGAGAGGAAATGCAAGCGTTGTGTTTGTCCCACAAACCTGGGCCAAGCAATGCCAGGGGAGCAGAACGAGCTGCTCTCACAATATTCTCTTTATTTGTGTTCATAACTTTAATTTGTGCCCTGAACCACCCACAGCTCACCCTTCTTCCCCTTCCTCGAGGCAGCCTGGAGAAATTGGGATGCTCTGATGCTGTCAGTCCAGGTTTTGGCAGAACATCACATAAAAAAAGCCATTTTCACACCTGAAAAGGTTCATTTGAGAATTTCCTGCCTGTGTAAGGTTCTGCTGTGTTTGAGACGGGGAGGAGACGTTTCCTGACTAAGCCTTGCTTGGGGGTAAGTGGTGGGGCTGCACCAAATCCCAGATGTATCAGAGAATTATAGCCAAAAAAACCCCAAAACACCTTGCAATCGGTTTTAGCAGCGGTGGTACAGGCAAGGTGAGGGTGGGGAAAGGACTAAGCCTGATAAAATTATTGTGATTTTATAAATGGCTTTCAAAATTCCAAACGGCTTCCCAAGGATTGATTTTTCCGTCAAAACATTGGACAAGACATAATAAATCATTGTGTTCATGGGAACCCTACAGTCAAACAAACCCTAATAGATATGCATGTATGCATCTATGAAATAAAAAGCAATTTTTTAAAAAATAGCTTTCTTTATCCTATTGGAAAGAAATCTTGTTGAAGAAACCATTTAGGATGGTATTTTTTTCCATATGACCTCCATCCTGTGCTTGGAGAAGGATATTACAGGTATTTTACAGACATGGCTTTGCATGCCAGGCATAAAAATCTGCATAAAATCAGAATAGATTGAAGCTTTTTGGGAATTTAATCTTCCTCCAGTCTAGCAAGTGCTTGGGATAATTAGCTCTAAGATCTCAAAGATGTTGGAAAGACTAATTAAATAAAACTCAGCAAAACATTCTATATTTTAGCAATATATTTTATATAGATATAGCTGAAATATATAGAAGGAAAGAAGGTATAAACTGCCTGATAAAAACACTATTCCAATTAAGCAATAAGTATTAACTCATTGCATTTACCTTACACTGGTAACAGACCTGTTATTGAGAAATTTGGGTAAGAAACAGCAGAGAATTTGTGAATCTCTTCTTTTTCCCCCAGAGTATTCCCGGGAACAATTCCTGGCCCATGAAATGTTTGCCTGCAGGGTGCACCCAGCAATTTGACATTTAAGATGAGCTGGTCAGTCTTGACTGGACATATCTGTTGTACCAGATTGCTGATTTGGTGCTCTCTAACCAGGTTTGCAAAGCCAATTCCCCCCTTTATAGAGGAACCAAGTGCTTTCCCATGGAAGGGAAGTGGGAATAGAAAATTCGGAAGGCAGAGGAGGGAAACCAGAGCTGGAGTAAACCCTGTTTGTGTTCGGGCAGATATTCACATTTTTTTTGGCTTGCTGCTCAATTGTGCCATATTCCTCACCGAGGATTGGATTTTCCAGCTGATGACAGTATTTTTTTAGAAAACTAATGTCCTCAATGTATCCTCCCTGGAAATGTTCCTTGGTCTAAATATCGATTGGATTTTACTACCAGCCAAGGTCAGGAGCTGAGGAGGTTCCTGCTGCAGCGAGCTGTGTATTAATCTCAATACCAACTAAGCACCTAAACTGTTATTGGAATCTGATGATCAATTACATCTTTGAGAACTACTTAGTATGACATTTGTTGGACTTCCATATTTCGTGTTTTACAGTCACACCTGATGGTTCAATAACTGGAAAAACACCAGCAGATGATCTCTCCAGTTCTTTGTGCAGACAGCATCTGCTTTATAATTCACGTTTCTTGCTTTTACCCGCATTAATGGGCACTACACACCATTAGAAGGTTTCCTTGCATTGCATTAGGGAACACACTGCTCTTACACATATTTAGGCAGACAAACACAAGAAACCTTCTCCCAGGAGAATATTTCTTAATTCCTCACCCTGCAGCCTTTCCATTTGGAAATGCCACCGTTAAATTCAGCTGCAGTGGCTCAGTCTGTGCCTCTGCCGTTAAATGCTCTGCTCTGCGGGAATGTGGGGGGGTATCTGTTCAACCTGGCCACAGTGAGGAATGGCTGTCACAGGTTTTTGTCTGTTCTGAGTTAAACAAGTGTTGTAGAAGTAAAATGATAGAATCATAGAATGATTTGGGTTGGAAGGGACCTTAAAATCATCCCATTCCACTCCCTGCCATGGCAGGGACACCTTCCACTGTCCCAGGCTGCTCCAAGTCCCATCCAGCCTGGCCTTGAACACTTCCAGGGATCCAGGAGAAGCCACAACTTCTTTCTTCAAAGCCTATACTTGTCATACCATTCTTCAAAATCTCTGAAATATTTACCAGTCCATTTCCTTTCTCACTTGCTTCTCAATATGAGTTTCACTGAACTAAAATAACGTGCAGAAAAAATTTCCAAGAGTCAAATCAACAGATGGCACCCAAAAAAGTTATCACAGCACAAGGCCAAGGCTGTCACAGGTATTTATCCACATTTGGAGCAACTGCTCGTGTTAGATCTGAAAATTACACCAGAATGAACGAGCAGTTCCCAGCACACTCTTAACTTTTCTCTTTTCTCTTTCATTCTTTGTTAAATGGTGAGATAGGGATAAAACCACAGAATTCAGTAGATTGTAGATAGATTTAAAATTCATTACTTGATTTAGCAGTGTCAGCCACAAACACGGTCCTCACTTTCTGTGGGGTTTGGAGTTTTTCTGTTGCATTAATTTTTTTCTCTTTTGTTTGTTCATTTGAAGGGGGTTTTGTGTATTTTTTATTTTCTTTTGTTTTGTTTACTTGAACCAGCCTGATATTTCTCCATTTTGGTTCCTAAGAAAAGCCAGTAATGAGAGTAATGCAGAAGCTTTGCTTATTTTAAACATCATCTGCCATGACATCATTAAAAAAAGAAAATCAGCATCACCACAGCTGCAGGGCCCTTCCAATTTCCAAGCACATAAAATGTGATCAGTGAACTTCTCTCTTCTGAAATATGCGTTGCACCCTCCGAAGGAGCTGCAAAGAAAGCAGAAAGGATGGATTTATCAGGCATCGAGTTCAGCCATCCAGATGTCGCCAAGCTCGTTTTTGTTGCTGGCTGCAGGTGATTTTGCAGTGGTTTGTAAATTTAATTGGCCATGGATGAAGTGTGCAGGGGCCGTGCACAATCAGGATTAGCAGCTCTGTTTCTTAGCTAAGCAGCTCGAATGTGCTTTTTTGGGAGCAAAATGCACCCCAAGGCATTGGAAGCACAGCAGCCAGGTAGGGTGGGGCTCCCTGTAAGGATTGTGGTTGGGTTGGTCAGAGCTGGAAGTGTTTGGGGCTGTCAGGTGATGCCTGATCAGAGGTTCCTTAGAGCAGACGCCAGACAAGATGAAGAGAATAAACTGGGGATTTATTGCAGGGCCTTCAATAGGGACACCTCGGGCACTCAGAGCCTCTCCGGGAGAGGCCACACCCAAGATGGACCCCAGGTCATGAGTTTTATACACTTTGATAAGTTTTGATCAATTTACACATCAGGGTTCATTCTCCAATTCCAATTTCAGGGGATGATGGAATTGAGCCCAAGTCTGTCCCCGCTTTTAGAGGCTCCGTTTCCATCTTTGGGGGCCTGGGCCAACGAGGTGTCCTTGAGTGCAGCCTGGAGAGGATTTGTTCTGTCTAACTAGAATGTGAGAACAGGAGCTCCCAGCCCATCTGGAGTTTTAGAGTTACACTAAAGCAGTGCAGGGTCTGAAAAATATAAAAGCTCAATCTTAAGGCATCACAGTCACACTAATTAAATTAAATTTTGGGGACGAATTCCCAATGAGGTACCTGTTGGTGACACCTCAGTGCCTCAGGAGATGGGAAAGGATCATCCTGGGATCTTTGCTGTTGGTGCTGTTGGCACTTTATGCTACAAATCAAGGCCTAGAACCTCCTGCCAGCGGCTTCTTTTATACTTTGTGGGTGTTGTAATTTACCTGGCTCGTTAAATGCTGTTCTATGGCACCGCAGTCTGCATCTGACATTTAGGGGATCTCAAGTCTTATAATTAGATCACTTTAATCCACAGGTATTTATGTAGGATTCCTTAAATACAGGCAGGAATTAGAAGAGGAAGAGAAAAAAACTCTGGGATTTTAGATTTTTCCAATTCATTCTTAGCTCTGCTCGCAGTGTGTAGAGGTGCTAACTTTGGGGGCTTTCTGCTGGCACAAAATTTGGGATCTATGCATTGCAAAGTGTAGATAAAACCCAAAATGGCAGTCACAGATGAGGGCTGTTATTATTATATAATCTTCCTAAAATTCAAATCTTTCCTCATCTTCTCTTGTGCTTGTTTTGCTTGGGACATTTGATCCTTTTTATTTTTTTTTTCTTTTTATATATTTACCACTTTTCTGTAAACTCCCATTCCAAAGATTTATGTCAGAGAGGCAATTTTCTCCCCAACAAGAGACTTATCTTTTTAGTCACCAAAGCAGGTCCCCAGAATATAGCTTATTGCAGCAGCACAGGAGAATAAGTCAAGAGTTATCACCAAGTATAGCCAATTCAAAAAAAAATAATTTTTTTTTGTCTTGAATTATTTTTCAGCTCCAAATCCAGTTTCTGAGTTATGGTTATGAGACTCCCAGCTCTAGGCTCCGTTCTAACAAAAAATTTTCAAGAAATCATCGAACTATTGTGTTGGAAAGCCTTTCAGAAATTAAAGGAAAACATACAGCTGTTGAAGTGATGCCTTGGAAATGCACCTTGTAGCCCTCGTAAAACGGGTCTCACATGAAACGTTAGCTCAAACTCACACAAATACTCAAATCACTGCTGGCTTGTTGCTGACCTGTGCCTTTTAAGCTTAACCCACACTTGCAAAAGCCCAAAGGAGTTGTGTTCGGAGTCTGGTTGTTCAGGTACCTCTCTAAATTCAACAAAACCAATCTTCAAACAGGAGTGACTGCACCACTTTATTATTCTTTTTTTTTTCAGTAAATAGAGGTGATTGTGCAATGGAAAATGATGATTTTATTTCACAAGGCTCTGAAGTTTGGCACTGGTGGGTTCATTCATCCCTCTGGCTCACGGGTGTGGATGGTTTGGGTGGTGCTGGGGCACAGCTGCAGAGCACTCTGAAGAGTCAGGTATGGATTTTCTAAATGTTGTCTTAACCAGGTAAACAGATTTAGATAATGGCTGCAACATTTCGTGATAAATAACCAGAACAGTTGTTAGGTAATTTCAGGACACACATGGCTCTGAATAGCCCCGGTGGCTGATGGAATGAGAAAAGGAAACCTGAATCCATGGTTAGAGAGGGAAAGGCCTGGCTCCCAGCTTCCAGTGGCGGGCAGGGAGATCCCAAAGGGATCCTGCTGGGCACGGTGCCCCTGAGCAGTGCCTGAGGCAGGTGTGGAGCACGGGCAGCTCTGCCAAGGGCCTGGGGAAGCTCAGGTAACCCTACCCCTGCCACAGTGTGAGGTGTGGCAGCAAGAACAGCAGTGCCAGCCTGTGACTGTGCCACACCACAGCTGTGGAAAAGATTTTGGGAAAAGGGAGGTGTCCCAGCAGGATTCAGGATATTAACTACAGAGCAAATGGGAAAGGTTCCATGGGTGTCACACATGTGAACAGGACACTGGAATTATTAATAAAAGTGTCAATTTGCAAGAAGAGCCCCCTGTAGACGGAGGGATGTCATCAGACACCGAGCCAGTGAATTAAGTTCAACAATTAAGCCAGGGTAACTTCTGTGGAAAGTCTATAATGCTTTGGTCACTGTTTTGAGCAGACAGCACAATCTTCACTCTGCGCTTGAAGTCTGTGGGGAAAATTCATAGGGATTTCAACGGAACACATCTTTTCATGGGCCTGAGGCAGCACCTTGACATCAAGGGGCATTCCAGGTGGAGTTCATTCACATCTAGAGAGCCAGCAGGAGATGTCTGTGTCATGTAAATCCAAATGAAGTCCTGTTTTAAGCACTTTAACATGACCTGAGTGATGCACAGGCCTTGTCGTGGTCTTTCTGCTTCAGAGTGAATTTCACACTCAGTGAAATTATCATTATAATTATTATCGTTATCATTATTATTATTGTTGTTTTTGTCATTAAAGTCTACTTAAGAAAAGCTAAAGCAAGCAACCCATGCAGGTAATGCCAAAGCAATGAGAACGGGGAAGTCCCAACAATCTGAAGGATTCCACAGGAAAGGCTGCACAAACCCTCACTCTGCCCTAAAAAAGGATGCACCGGATGGCCCATGGGTCCTCCCTGATCCCACCACCAGCAGCTTCCTGAAAGAACTTTTCTTTCCTAACTCCCTGATGCATCAGGCATTAGCCAGACGTGTTGATCTCTGTTTTTTTCCTTTATCTAATGCAGTGTATTTATTAAATTTTCCCCATCTCTTTCGAGTTCTTCCTGAGCCAGAAGTGCCAGCGTCCTGCAGATGAGAGGTTGGAGCTGTAGCATTTTCCATGCCTTGCTCGTAAAGTCAGCTGCTTTTTTCTGCTTTGTTGTATAAGTGTGCGTCAGCAAGGACATTTCCTCCTCTGAATTCTTTCTCCTGACTCAAAAATGCTCTCTTAAATTCCTTGTCTAACTCTTATGAACTGTTACAGTTTCTTGCAAAAGGCATGTGTGTTTTTGCCTTTTGTGCTGATAAAATACTTCCAGAAACACGGTGCTCCTCGGTTTTGAGTCTAAATGTCCTCAATGAGATGTCCTCATGGATTCTTTGTGCATTGTCCATGTGATTCCCAGATAAAGGGCATCCAAAACTCATGTTGAGTTTAAATGTGGGAGCAATATTTGTGAGTCATGAGCTTAGTATTAGATATTCCCTTCAACCACCCCTCAGTTGGTTTCTGTCTGTATTCAAGAGCAGGACTGATTCTCCCTCTCTTCCTTTTTTCCCTCCCTTTTCCATTTTTCTTAATAATCTGGAAGTTGTGTTGTGGAGACAAGGACAGCTGATGTTCACAGCCGATCAAAAACTGGGCTACTTCTGTGAATAAGATAAGATCTTGTTTATTTGATAGGCACAGATTCTCATATGTGCGTGTATTCGTTTTTTGTGGACATCCTCTCTGAATAGCAAAGAGCTGCTGCAGCCAGCCAGGTCTTCATGGGCACAGGTTGAATTATACACAGGAGTAATCCAGCAGCTTCTGAACAAAATTCCAATTTTGAGGGATTGTATCCATTGCTCCATCAGGGCAGTGGATGGTTGTTCTTCAGTGGAGATGGGACACAACAGCAACGTTCAGACCTGTTTTGAATTTCACAGACACTGGGGAAAGCTTTGATGTCTCCTTTTTACAAATTCCACTGTCGACATTTTGGTTTAGACCTTGTCCTTCAGTTTTCCCTACGCCACAACAGGAAAAGGGAGAATGGCTTCAAACTGACAGGAGGCAGGTTTTATTTGGGTGCTGGGGAGAAATTATTCCCTGGGAGGGTGGGGAGGCGCTGGCACAGGGTGCCCAGAGAAGCTGTGGCTGCCCCTGGATCCCTGGCAGTGCCCAAGGCCAGGTTGGACGGGGCTTGGAGCCACCTGGGATGGTGGGACATGGGACACAGAGTGCAGCAGTGCTGGCTGCAAGGAGGACTTTCCTTCCTTCTCTTACCCTCGCCTCACTTTTGGTTCTCTCTCTGTAAGAATAAAATAAATGCAAAGCAACCCACATCAACAGGCCTAGAAATTCAAAGGCATTTTTAGCAATGGCAAAAAAAATAAAATTCAATAACTTCAGGTGATGCTTATGGTCCCTAAAAATGCAAGTATCAACTGGTAAGTTTTTTGAAAATTGAATATAAAATCATAGAAAAATGCTTTATTTGATTCTCTGTTTATGGGAAATTCATTTTATTTGACTTTTTTATTTGTAATATCAACTATATTGCAGAGCAGAGTTTCTAGGTGCTCCCTTATGGTACCATTCCTCTAAATTATTAATGCCGTACTGTTGATATATTGTCAGCCTTGTACATACATTCTATGAAAATGAGTTTTACAGTAGGCTGGGATTTATAACAAAGCTTGACATATGCAGCTAATTCACCTAGACAGTCTTGTCAGTTTTAGGTTCATAAATAATTGATACTCGGGGCTTGGAGTTCAGCTACTGTTAGTGCTCCAGCTGTTAAATTTCAGCAGCATAATGGATGAATATTTGTTTATAATTTCTGTACATGGACCTGATGTCAGATCCCCGGTCTCATTTACATAGGTAGATTGAGATGTTGGGAGTGTAATGAGCATATGAAGATGATGAATTGTTTTCCTCGGTGCTGGTGCGTTTCTGTAAATGTTTGATTAGTTTTGAATGGATTACTGTTAGATTATCTGGTTCAGGGGTTAAAGTGAGCAGCTCTTTGCTCCCAAAGCTTTCGTGATCCCTTGCTGACAGATTTTAAAATTCATACAGCGATATTAGTGCCGCAAAAGCGAGGGGTATTCTTTGCAACAGATGTTTAGTAATTAAACATACGGTTTCCCTGTTCGGAAGTTGCCTGGGAAATTTAAATCAGAATGATTTGTTTACCGTAGTTTGAGGGAATTACAGTTTCTAAAAAAATAATATACTTTTGCCCCTAAAGTGCTGGAGTTTTCCCCCCAACGACACTAATTAAAAATGAGCAAAACACACACATACCCTCACAATAATTCAGATGTTTAACGCCTTGGCCGACAGATGCAAAGCCATTAAAAACAGAGGTTCTTCTCATTTTTCTCCTTCCGTAAATTAACGAGCAACATTCAGAAAAACATTTGCAATTGGACGTCCCAAGCAGAGATGCTGAAGCAAACCAGATTTCCAACCAGCCCTTCCTGCTGGAGCCCAGCTGGGAGAAGCCGTGGGATGTGGACACGTGTCCTGCACACGATTCCCGATGACGCAAAGGGTGCGAGCGAGGAGGGGGAGTTCGGTAAGGAAATGACGTTGGAGAATCTCAGAATAAATTAAAATGCAATATTCCCTCGTCTGCTGGGGCTTGGCTTGTTCCACGGCGCTGAAGGGGTGGTGTGGTGAACCAGAAAATGTGGGGGGCAGCAGAGGTGGGTTTGGCTTGCTGGGGGTTTATATAAGGATGGGAGGAAGAGAAGGTCACCCCATCTCCCACTTGCTTCTCCCAACCCTGGTGACACAGGGAACGAGGTGGAAACTGAGCTACCGGGGGGAAAACCTCCATGGCCCCCTCTGAACCTGCTCACTCAAACACAACCCTTTTTATTCCTGCCTTTCTCCACTCCCCCCACAGCACCCTTCGAGCAAGTGGCCCTCGGACAAGCAGGTCTTGGGGAGCAGCTCCTTAATGAGAAGATGTAGTGGCCACAGCTCCGCGGAGCCCCTCGTCCGCCAGCGCGCCGCGTTCTGTCAGCCCCGCGCGCGGCTCCCCTGGCTTGTCTGGCAATCATGTTAGTGATTATATGGGTAATGAAACACGTGCTCTTTTTGTCTGTGCCTCTGATTAATCTGCTTTCTATTTAGCCGTGATTTATGGTGCTCAACTGTTGAGGTGAGCGCTGGCCCATCAGTTCCGTGGCCTATTACGGGCGGCGCGGCGGCGAAATGCCTGCGAGGCTTGAACTGTTTCTTGACAGCCAGGCTTCCCGCTACATTCCCTCCAATCTGTTTTGCTTCCTGGTGTGACCTTTCATACAGTAAAATACATTAGTTGAATAGCACAGTCTCATTAAAAGAGTGAATTAACCGAAGAGTCTTTTTAACTAAATGACAGCCAAAGGACTGAGTGCTAATAGCCACGGGCAGTTAGAAACTTAACTCATGAATCAGGCTGTTAATACTGCTCGCTGCCTGAAGCGCTAAGGGCACCACACTCTCTGCTTGCTCTCATAAGAAGAAAAGCTCATTACTTTCCTCCTGATGGGAGAGAAAGAGTGAGCGAGCAATAATAAAGCTTGAATTTTTCAATACTGTTAAAAATGGGGCTGACAGATTGCCGACAATAGGAGCAACGGGCTAGACACTGCAAAGAGAGCCACTGAATTAGCAATACCATATATCATACAATCTAATTAAATCAACCCCAAGAATGAAATTAGTTTTCTGTGAGTGAAATGGCCTTTGAAAGAGCGCTATTAAATGAACTGTAGAGCATTAATTAAATAATTCACAGTGAGGGATTTTGCATTTATACAAAAATTGTGCACTTAATTGTCCATGCTGTATTACAGATTTGGCCTTATGTTAACAATGTGTCTAAAGCACACTTATTGGAGCGGATCAGGAACAGCTTAACGTAAATGCAGCTTATGAAGTTCTAAGAATTACCAAAGAACCTGAAGAAAAGAGGTAACAATAGCAAAAAAAAATACACACGGAGTCAACCACTTTTTCGCATTAATCCTGTGCACGTGTGACAACTTGTTACATTTTTTTTCCCCCCAGTGGAATGACATTAAGGCTTCTGAGTTTTAATTAAACAAAAACTGCAACTTCTCATGATTTAGCAAAAAGGAACACCATCAAATTGCCTCAAAATAACATCTGCATGAAAATAGCTGGGAAAAACAGATATTTTGCTTTGGAGGAAGAAAAAACAAAGTGTTTGGTCCTCAAGTTTTCAGTAAGACAAACAGTAAAAAACCAAATGAGGGCTGTGAGATAAATTTAAATTTTTATCTGAAATTTCTGCCGCACTATAACTTCAATTAACAAATAAGCCATATTGAAACCAAAACCTTTGATTTGGAAACCATGAAAATGAAATATTCTTTCAAGAATCTGTCACCTGGGGAGAGAGGCTGACATCAGAAAACTGGATGATGTTTTTGTCCCTTCAAATCCTGATGTTTTCATGCACATATTATGGCTTGGCAGTAACATTGTGCTCAACGTTATTCCCCTTCCTACCACAGAGAAGCCTTGGCTGTCCAATACACTTGACAATGTGTATCTGTATTAAATAAACTATTATGGACATTTGTAGCTTTTTCTCTGCCCCCTTTTAGTTCCATGTAAATTTGTGATGTTACTTTAAAATGTGGAAAAAAAAAATCTACCCTTCCATTTGGATACTCACAAAAAAATTTAAGAATGTGTAGACTATTGATGTTTTAAGATGTTGGTCCTAATTTTTGTTCTTTTTCATCCTTGAAAATATAAAAATTACAAATAGAAGGCAGTCAGTGCTATATATTGTAGTTTTATTAAAAATAGATATAACCAGGGTATACTTTTCCCCAAGGTTTGCAAAACCAGGCTTACATAGCTCAATAGTTCATTTACTTATATTTATTTATGTATTATTGTATTTCCCTTTTTATTTTTGATGTTGATTTCTGCAAAGAGCAAATGAAACCCTCTAATGCTCTCAACAGTTCCCACTTCAAAACTGTGTGTGTGTGTAAATGAAAATATTCATCAGTTATAATGAGATCCAATCAAATTAACTTCCTAAATTAAAACACAAGAAGCTGGGAGCGTTATCTACATATTCTCTGTCTTTTTACCAGCCTCAGATTTTTATCAGTGGTTTCCTCAATCAGGAGAACATTGTGTTTCAGTAGTCATTTACTAATAGCATAAATCTGAAGATGGCAAGAGAAGAGTGATAGTGAAGCCATGGAAGGCAGCATCTGCACCTGGCCAGCGATTTCAAACAGAAGATGGAGGTGGTTGACTTGGAGGACTGAAATGATTTGATGGCGTGTTCCTGTGTTTGGTTCTACTTTGAGAGCAAATGCCTGGGAGGGATGGGGTGTAACAGCACCTGGAATGAGAAAAGGGCTCCTGAGTGCTTCCAGTGTGGCACAGAGCTGCCAGGAGGAGATTTCCTCAGAGAAAGTGGAATTCAATGCACTGACAGCTTGTGACCTTCAGGATTGTGTGTTCCCATGCAGGCAATGTGGTGATGGACATGGTTTGAACATTTGTGTCCCCTGGGTGAAAACAGAAGTTCTGCCTCTGCCATCTCTGGGAGGTGAAAGAGAGAACCAGCCCAGGCCAGTTCCAAAGGGTCTTTATCCTGCAGGCCAGTCCTGGTGGTGAGCATCCATGGACTGCTCAGCCATGAGAGTCAAGGGCAGCAGAGCTGGGGAAG
>VYZT01029288.1:36566-48539 GCA_013400735.1 Pomatostomus ruficeps | reverse complement strand
GAATCAGTGGCACAAACTTGTGCAAATCCCTTCAGGAATCACTGCCACAAACTTGTGCAAATCCCTTCAGGAATCACTGCCACAAACTTGTGCAAATCTCTTCAGGAATCACTGGCACAAACTTGTTCAAATCCCCTCAGGAACCAGAGGCACAAATTTGTGCAAACACCCTCAGTGAATCTCTGCCACAAATTTGTACAAATCCCCTCAGGAATCAGTGGCACAAACTTGTACAAATCCCCTCAGGAATGCCTGCCTGGCAGTAGGGACCAAAGGGCCGTATTTTTAGGGCCGAGCTGATAGCAGAGACCACACAAAATGTGAATCCTGCTATCAGATAACCCCCCCAGCACACAGGAGCACGGGAGTAGCCCCAATTCCAGGGATTTCACCCCCCAGGTCCCTCCCAGCCGCACAGAAATGTCTCTGCGTTCGGCACACGCTCCCCCTGCCCCCAGCCCTGTATTCCCCAAGCCCCCCGAGCCGTTTGACTGCCGAGCCGCCGGTGTTATTGTCAGATTCAAGAGTTAAATATTCCAGGAGGAATTTGTTCCTGCACGGTGATACATAATGCCTGAAAACCCCCTGCACCAATATTGCTCTCAAATTGGCAGCAAGTGAACAAGGGACATGAAGGATGCTTCAGCACAGTAACCTATCCTTCCTTCTCTCCTGGGAGCCACTTGGCCAGCTTTCATCCTCATAATTATAATAAATTTGACATTTCATAGATAATATTGATTTCTGTATTTTAGCATTTCACCATAGGTGACAGTCTAGCGTCAAGAATGAAATTTCTATTGATCTCCAGCGCATTAATCTCTCATGTGTATGTGATCATTTTTATAAGACCTTTTACTGCACATAAATCAATATTTCATATTTCCAGCTATGCCAGAGGAGATGTCATATTTGTAAACTGTGAGTTGACACCTGCAATTCCTTCCTGTTCAGCTTCAACTGTTCAGTAACAGTCGATTCAGGGTTGGGGAAGGATCAAGCTCCAGAAACAAGCGAGATGAAAAAGAGGGATGTAGAATACAGTAATTAGCTTAATGAACAAAGCAGCGGAGTAAGTGAAATAAAGCTGTGTTTCTTCTGCTTACACTTGCCTCATGAATACAAACATCTTCAGGGAGGTTTGCTAAGCGACTGATAACGCATTTTAATATGTTTAGAGCGCATTATAGTATAAATGTATTAAGGAAACAGAAGCAGTTAGGAAATTAGGCAAACTCCTAAATTAACTGCCTTGCTTGATCCACCCTCATATCCATCTGAAATTATCCCTTTCGCACACAGCATTAGCGGCGATTTTAACTTGGAGATGGTACAAGGACTATTTAGTCACCATTTAAACCACTCTGAACAACTCTGTAATTTAGCAAACAATAATTAGAGCAATAAAACTCCCCTCTCGGAGCTGAAATATGAACTCCCCACAAACAGCAAACGGTACCGGCAGAAGAAAAAGAGTGAATCACAACGAGACCTGGATCTCCTCTTCGTGGAGGTTTAAGTGAATCGGTTCAAAATCGCATGAATAAAACATCTGTAAATAATACAGAATTATAGAATATAGCGCCAGCGGAACCCCGCGACCACCACCACCAACATTTCCAGGGCCACATTGCACCAGGGGCCGGTTGTTTTTTCTGAAAAAATGGGTGACTGAAAATGCCCTTGTGAAATATCTGAAACCATTTCCAACTCCAGGCAGGGTCTGCACAGTTGGTTTGATGGGAAAATGAGATATTTTGGAAAAAGAAGACAAGACAGAATTTTTTAATTTGACATTTCCTTTCCAAGTTTTCCAAATGGAAAAGCTACCATTTTTTTTTCCTCATTTAACACTGACTAAAGTTAATTGAGAAAAAGTTAATAAAGGAGTCCCAGAATCCCAGGATGTTTTGGGTTGGATTGGAACTTGACAGAGGCAATGATCAGTGTGGGATCCTTGGAATATCACTGCAGTTACTTGTGGTGAATCTAAACTTTGCTGAGGTGTCCAAAGTGTGGTCACTCTGGGGGTGAGGAGCTGAGAGAGGGGCTCTGGTGCCCCTCGTGCTCAGGAACACTGAGTTAATTCAGCTCCGGGAACGTCGCCGTATTTGCTGTTCATAAATGATGAGGCCAAGTCCAACCCAATGTGAATTATGTCCTCGCTAATTTAATAACACAAAACGTTTTTTCTCACCTAATGTGTTAATAACAGCCTGTGTTGACACCACGGGGATAATCTCAATTCCGAGAGCCGTTCCTGTGAGGAGCTCCTGGGAAGCTCTCATGGGGTTCTCTGCGAGCAGGGATTGCCACCCCACTCGGGTGCAGCTGAGGTGACACCAGTTCTGAGCAGAAATAAGGAGTTTTCAGGTAGAAATTTGTGGATGTTCCCTGTACTATATGGACACAAACACACGTAGCCGACCAGGCCGAGGAGCCAAAAAGGAGAGCCAAAAGAGAGTCCACAGAGAGCGAGCAAAGGGGGGTCCAAAAGAGGAGAGGGCAGAACCCTCTGACTTTATTTTATATGTTCTTATAAATCACCGTGGATTGGAGGTAGAAATCACCACCTCTCAATCCCACTGGTCAAAGAAAAGTCCATCATATGTCTCCGCCCAGGAGAATGGAATGAAAACAACAAGGACAGTTAACAAAAACATGGATAGTTAGCAAAAACCATGGCCATGTTTACAGCAGAATGTGTGAGAAAGTATCACAGCAAAGGGAAACATTGAAAAACTGCAAAACTCAGGACAACAGAAATGACAATTTTTTTTCCCAGCAGGTTGTGCTTGGTCTATGGCAGCACTGGTGAGAACAACAGAATGAGTAAATATTTTACCCCAGCAGAGCAGGTCTGAGTTACCGTGGGGTGTTAAAGGGCAGAGCCAAGAGACGGCATCCGAGCATTCCCATCATTCCATGGCAGCCGTGCTGCGCTGGGAATCCCTGGCAGAACTCCTTAAAAACCTGACTCCGCACGACACCAGCACCCACCACACCACCTGCACCCCGGGCAGAAGCCAACACGTGAAAAAAGGTTTAAAAAAAACCAAATCAACTCAAATCAAATCACCCGGGCCTTGCGTTTTGCTCATTACCCGTATTTGTTTCCAAGGCAGACAAAGTGTTTGGCTCAGGAGATAAAAGGCAAAGCGGGACTAAAATTAAAGTCTTGTTTTTTCTACTGTTTTTGAACAACCACAATATTCACTGAAGCAACCGATTTCCCAGGTTTGATTACGTATTTGTTTTGGAAGGATGAGGGAAGAAAGGAACTTCTGACAGAGAAGGAACTCTGATGGCCTGGAAGGACAGAGGGACAGGCCCAGCAGGAGCTGTGGGATTCCCCAGCTCTCCAGGAGTTCCAGGGCAGGAAGGGTGATTTCAGTGGGATATTGGGATGAAATCCTTCCCTGTGGCTGCCCCTGGATCCCTGGCAGTGTCCCAGGCCAGGACGGGGCTTGGAGCAGCCTGGGACAGTGGAAGTGTCCCCGCTCTTGACACCAGATGGAATTTAAGGTCCTTCCCAACCCAAACCAGTCAGGAATTTCATGATCCTATAAAACTTTGGCACATCCTCTCCCATTTGGGTACAGCCCACGAATGTCTCCGCAAACCGGGGACAAAGACCCGTACACCACCCGAGGTGCCACTGGAACCTTTCCCCGTGGAAAAGCCTTCCCAGGAGCAGACCTGGGGGTTTAAAAACCACTCTTGGTGTGACCTAATGGCTCTCGCTGCTTTGAAAAGAACATGAAAGAGTGACAGCAATATTGAATTTTTAAAATCCTGCTCTGTCCACCTGCAGAGCTTTTCTGGCATTCTTTAATAAGGACTTTTACCATGTCATTATACATTTTAATTACACTGTTAAATGTCACAATCACACATGCTAATGACATCATTATACCTATTTACACCAATTATGTCATTTGATGCAATTACAGTAATTCTGCCAATACACACAAATCAATAAAAAGGTTTTGTTTGCATTTTTAAACGAGCAATCACAAAAGAATAAATCCACTTTCTAAGAGAAAGCAGGGCAAGGACTCAAACACTGAAACGGAAGTAGTGACATTTGGGGCCTGGTCCTTAATTCCACCACTCTGAGCAGCCAGAAGCTTCCATCCCCAGAAGATGACAGAGTCACCCTGGTGTCACCTGCGAGGAATGATTTCACACTTCCTTCCAGGTCATCCTGGGAGCCATAAATGATGGAATTCCACAGCAGCCACATTTGAGCTCTAAACTCGTGGGTCTTTGCTCCAAACTCCCACAACAACTCAGGTTTCACAGGAGGGAGGATTGCAGAACCATGGAATCCCAGAATGGATTGAAGGGACATCAAAGCCCGTCCAGAGCCATGGCCAGGGACACCTTCACTGCCCCAGGGTGTTCCAGTGATGTTTGCCGGGGTGTAAAACTCCCCTTCTGCACACGGGCTGATGTCTCACAAAGGAAATGCAGTGAGGTGGGACAGGAGGAATCACCAGAGCTGGTGATTTACCCAAACCCAGCCGCCCCAAAAATGGGCAGTGCCGAGCTCAGAGCTGAGGCTGACCTGAGAGCAGCGCAGCCGTGAGACCCAGCTTAGGCCAAAGCAGCAGCGGGAATTTCATTAAATAAATGTAATTAAACAGATTCCATTAATATGTTTTCTCTAAAAGAATTCTTCCTACACCTGCTTACGGGCTCCCAAACACACTTTAACCCACGTGCAAATGTCCATAAATTCCAGCCCTTTCCCCAAAAGAGGCTTCTCTTTTCCTGAAGCACTGCTGGCAGCCTGCACAAGTATTCATCAGGTTTGTTGTCCAAGGCTGCTCTTTCCTCCCTCTCCACTACTGAAAAAAAGATATATTATTAAGAGATTTCATTTTTTCCTTAGTATTTAACATGATCAGTTTCTGTGTCTGGATGGTTTGAAATATGTTCTCCATTGGACAGATAAGTCTTGGGCAAATGACTGACCTTTTGAAATAATATTTATAATTTTAGAAATGTAAAACTTAACATTCTTTAGTAATCCAATATTAAAATACATTTAAGTTGATCTATTAAATGCTACGATTCAAACTTTAAAAAAAATGTGCAATAGAAAAACATTAACAACATGTGTGGTTTGGAAAAATTCATTTATACAGCCGTTTGCAATGTCATGATGTATTTTAAATAAAAGAGCTACAGACAAAGGTATTGATTTTAGAGACTTAACTAAATAAACAGTATGTAAATTCTGTCTTTTTCTATAAAATTGGATCAGGACGCACATATTACAGTGTCTTTTTCTGAGGGAATGACAGCTATTGAATTTGGCAGACATTGGAATTTGGTTAAAGAGTTAAAGACCTTTGCTCTTTGGTTTGCAGCGAAGGCGAGCGCCGGGAAAGGACAGCGGCGTGGGGGGCACGGCCACTCCTGGGGGGCACGACCACTCCTGGGGGGCAGCTGCCCAGGGGAGGGGTCCCTGTCCCTGCTGGGGCTGCCCACAACAGCCTGGCCCGGCCATGCCCCTGCCTGGGGTCACCTCGGGGTGACATTGAGGGACCTTGGGGACCCCTCTGGGTGTTTGGGGGTGCCCTGGCAGCGCTGCCTGGGGACACCCCAAGGGGTTCTGGACAGGGGATCACCCTGGGGAAAGATCTCAAACAGAAAAGTGAACTTTGGGCTGATCAGGGCTCTGAGCTGAGCTGCTCTGAGCCTCCAAACCTCCCCTGGGGCAGCCCCAGCACCCCAAGGGTCCTTGTCCCCTTGTCCCTCCCAGCCCCCAGCCCACAGCCTGAACCCAGCAGTGCTGACCACCACGCTCTTAAAAAAAAATATTAAAAAAAGAGGCAGATTTATTGATAACCTTTCTAACAAAGGGAAGATCATTCCCCAAGTTCCTTATTAATTTATGCTCCTCCATAATTATCACTTAGAGCAACCGCTGGAGCGCTGATAAATATATAATGAAAGCAAAAACACGGCGCGCGGCGGTGCTTAATCTGAGATTACATATTTATAACAACAAAACGCGCAATCCGAGCCTCGGCCGGGGCTCTCCATCCCGGCACAGCCTCTCCCAGGGCCGGTTTTTTCCCCCTTCTTTGTTATGTCATTCTGCAGACAGATCCCAGGCTGTTCCCTGTCACCCACCGGAGCGAGCGGCTCAGCCGCCAGCGCGCTTGGACAGCCCTTAATTAGCGCAGCTCGGGATGGTGGGGATGGGAGCCGTGTCAGCGCCTCACCCCGAGCTGAGCGGGGGTGCTGGGCAGCTCGGACACGGCCAGAGCCCCGAGTGGGGGTGCTGGGCAGCCCGGACACGGCCGGAGCCCCGGGCAGGGCGGGTGGGCACGAGGGGTCAGCGCCAGCCCAGCGGGCAGCGGGCACAGAGCACCCAGAGCCAGCTGGGAATGGGAACAGCAGGACACTGGGGGTCCCACGGCCACCCACAGGAACCCAGACCTGTGGGAATAGCACTGGCAGGAGAAATGTAGGAAATAAATAATGTACTTTGTGTTAAGTGGCCTCAAATTGTTCTGTCCCGTTGCACCAAGAATTTATTTCTTTAGGCTTGGACCATGCAGGGTCGTCAGCTCTGCCTCAACGGTGCCAGGGAGGCAAGAACAAACAGACAAACACCAAAGTCACCCTTCAGGTTGTTAAAAACCCAGCACAGAAATCCAAATACTGTCATGCAGATGTTTGAATATGGAATCCTCATTTCTCATTCAGAACAAACAAGTGTGATGTTAAAACTTTGCGTTTTTGTGGGGATGAACGACAGACTGTTCCACAGGAAATAACCGATTCCTGGGAAAAGCAGCAGAGCTGAACCCCCCTTGCACTGCCTTGCACCTGGAGATGTTCCCAAGGAACCACGTGGAGGCATCCCAGATCCCACAGTTTAATTTTTGTCTTTTGAACAATTTGCCTTTCGGTTTGAACCAGGTGGGACTGTCAGATCACTCCATACCTAAAGCATCACTCCCATGGAAAAACCCCAACAAATTGTGTTTTCATTTGACTCTGATCATCACGAGACCCAAAGTGGGGGTGACAGCACTTTCCAGCTCAAATTTGTCATTGTTTGTGAAAGATTCATAAACTGAGCGGGGCACCGTTAATGTCTCCACAATCTGAGTAAACTTGGGCAGTGCAGATCGTTCTCAGCTCAGAATCTCTGCCAAATTATTTTGCTCTGAGGGTTCAGTGCTCGTGGTGTGCTCAGCCGTGAGCAGCGGTCGCCTGGGTCAGTTCTGCTCCCAAATCCCAGGGATCCAGTTTTTAAAGGGAAGCAGCTACTGACGCCTGGGGAGGTGCAGAATTCACCCCTCGTTTTGGGGGAAATCGGGTAAAGTGATGAGATCCACGAGCAGCTCCCAGATCTCCACCCCCGAACAATTAAAGCCGTGATCCCGGGAGAGCAAACAAAAACAAATGGGGGCTCGGTGCGCGTGTCATCCTTCTCTCTAATGCTCCAGCAGCTCCGCTCAGGGTTCAGCCGGTAAACAGGATGATTGATGGTCTTCCATGCACAAGCAGGAAAAACTGGAGATTCAGCTCCTTCTCCTGCTCCATTTTTCTTTCGCTGCTGCACCATTAGAGCTGGATGCCATCAATTTAAGCAGGTACAGGATCATACCCTAAAAATAACTCTCCTGATCTCTCCGTTTCTCGTTAGAGGAGCCGGAGCCGAGGGCTCGGGCTCCTGCGTGAGGTGCTCCTTACCCGTTCCTGCCTGTTCCCAGCTCCAGCAGCTGTGGAAACACTCCTTGTGCACCAACCACCAACGTGATGGGCACGACACTGATTTAGCTGGCACAGAGCTCCCCCGATCCCGCAGGAATCACCCCATTCCCTTGGGAATCACCCTATTCCTTCAGGAATCACCCCGTTCCCTCAGGAATCACCCCATTCCCTCAGGAATCACCCCGTTCCCTCAGGAATCACCCATGATTCCCACAGGAATCACCCCATTCCCTCAGGAATCACCCCGTTCCCTCAGGAATCACCCCATTCCCTTGGGAATCACCCCGTTCCCTCAGGAATCACCCATGATTCCCGCAGGAATCACCCCGTTCCCTCAGGAATCACCCATGATTCCCTCAGGAATCGCCCCATTCCTGCGCCGGGCGCGTTCCCCGCTCCGTCCCGGCGCAGAGCCGCGCTGGCTCTCCGGGCCGGTGGCAGCCCAGGCTGCTTTATGAGGATGAATGAAGATGAAAAGGAAGACAAATAGAAGTGAATGAGGCACTGCCGGCCGTGATTCATGAGGGGCTGCAGTCAGCCTGTTAGCCCCGGCCGGCTCCTGCGCCGGGAATAATGGATAGTTACAGTGCGCACGGTGACATTGTCAAACCATCAGGAATTGCTGATTATGGTGCTAAATATTGATCCCGGCTTCACATGTGTCAAAATTCTTTCTTCCCTTAATTAGAACTTCCCTAAGCACCCTCGGAGAACAAACCGAATAGATCAGATCGCCGTGAAGGGGAGGGCGATGCCGGGATATAATTGTGACCTCTTGTCTCGCTCCTCTCTCTGGAGTTTTGAGATGGCTTCAGCTGTCTATCCTGCCCTTCCCAGCACATGTGATAATCATACTCATTTTTCCCAATCTAACCATAGGAAGATTTTTCCAAGGCTGTGCTTTTCATCATTTCAACCCACCGGGGCTGCAGTCAGATGGCAGTGAAACTTAAAGTGCCAGAAGGTGCCTTTTTCTATTTGTTTGTTTCATGGTACACTGCACCAGGCAATGACCTGTGGCGGGAGTGTCACACAGCGCGGAGACAGGTTCACCCAATCAAAGGGAGCCTGAAAATTAACACAGATCCCTTCATTTCTTCATGCGGGATCGGGGAAGGGCAATTTAATGGATGTCAGAGTCCTCTGATTATCACCCTGCAATCACGGGCGATAAAAAATTAACTTTTGTTATAACGATTACTCTGCATTATTTGTATTAAAAGCGCATTTCCTCATCAAGGGAGTCATGACAATTAGTACTAATTTTGTATTACTGTTCAATCATCTTTCCTACTCTTTACAGTATTTATAATATAAAATAATGAAAGCCCGTGATGTATGGTTTCAATTTACTCCACAAACTGAGCACTTAAGTCATTTATCTTAGTTTATCTGTAATATACTGGGGCTCGGGGTTTTTTGTATTGTTTTTCTTAAACATGACACGATGGTACATTTACCTTTAGTTTGATGTGCTTGATAAAAATCAATACTTCATTAAAAGATTCCCCCAAAATTGTTCAGAGCAATTTCAGCCGAGGAGAGGGAGCGGGGAAGGAGGAAGGGGCTCATCTGTAACCCACTAACATTTATATAACCGCGCAGGGCTGCGCCGGCCGCGGGCAGCTCCTGGAGGAGCGGGGATAGAGACGTGCGGTTTGTGGGAATTCTGAGGAGCCAAAAGGGGGAGAAGGGCCCTGTTCTCTCCCTGTTCACTGGGAAACCAGAAAAACCCACGAATGACAGAAAAAAGGGAATCACTCCCCAGGACAGCTTCAGGGAAAGTGCTGCAACAAGTGCTCGCTGCCAGCCCTTCCCCTGTCCCCAGCCCAGGGGCACAGCAGCCAAAAACCACCAACACATTTCGTTTCCAGTGGTTCTGTTTGAACCTCGCCCTCACAGCGCTGCCCTGGGCTGGGTGGAAGATGGTCTCCCCCAGCAGAGTTAAAACAACCACGGAACCATGGAATCATGGAATCGTTAGGGTCAGAAAAGAGCTTTGAGGTCACCGAGTCCAACCATCAGCAGCACCACCAACGCACGGCCTCGAGTGCCACCTCCACAGGTTTCCGAGCACGTCCAGGGATGGTGACTCCAGCACCACCCTGGACATCCTGGCCCAGTGCTGGACACCCCTTTCCATGAGGAAACATTCCCTGATATCCAATCCCAAGCTGTCTGTTACCAACCGGCTGCTGAGCATCCAGCCTGGCTATTTTTTAATTCATTTTCACCCTTGTGAATTTTCATCCCTGCACGTGGCCTTTGGGCCTTCAGGAGCCGTGTGAGGCTTGGTCCCAAGCCCCAGCCTGTGGGACAAGGACACAGACCAGGCCAAGGCTCTGCCACACCAGGATCCTCTCCCACACCCCAGGGATCTCACACTCCTGCAGCCTCAAACCAGGAGCACAGCAAAGCCTGATCAAGCCGTGCTCCCCGTGTGATTTGAACCCGTTTTGGAGCCCACTACGCTCCTAATCCAGTTTTTGAGCAGGTAAGCAGGTGTCAGAGCTCTGCTCGCCTAAAGATCGCTGACCTGGCTCCGGGGTCCCCACGCCCCAGGAGGGAAACTCTGCTGATGAGGCAGAATCACGCTCAGGGCTTAAGCTTTTAAAAATATTGCACCTGCAGATCACCAGGAGCGGGAGGAAAACACATCATTCCCCGATCCACGGCGCAGATCCAGAGTAATTCAGGGGAGGCAAATAGGACGCGATCAATAAAGCAGCTCCGTGCCTTCCACACTCACGGCCTCCTCATGAATCTTAACCAAGAGAAATAATAATAAGTGACAGAGAGGGTTTCTGGTACTTTAAATAAGCAAGTGAGCCTCCTAAAGCTACGAGCAACATTCTCTGGATATCAAAAATAATAACTGGTTGTGCAGCAGTGCAGCATGGAAACACAAGGGTATAAGATATACTGTACTTTAAGCTCTGTTTGATGAATCTGAGCACAGTTCCTGGGGGATAGATTACTTTAAACCATGCTCTTTTACTTTCTAATCCTGACTTGATTTGATTTGTACTTTAATACAGCTGCCTGGCAATTCAACAGCAAATAGAGACTATTTATGTAATCATATTGTAAGTAGTGGGACAAGAAGAAACTCTCTAGAACCTTTTTGGAAAATAGTTTGTTGTACTTTTTTATTTATTGAACAGCAGGGCTTCAGGCTTTTCAGTGCTCATTATAATTGGTTTTCTGCTTGAACTTTCAAAAACTGTCATGTCAATACTCAAACAGAATTTTTTTGCTTACTATATGGCTGTGGGCTCTATTTTCTCATGTGCTACTTGGCAAAGTTCTTGTAATATCTTAGAGGCAAGTTCTAGACTTGGAGTTGCTATTTCAGAAACTGGAAGGCAGGGTTATTTTATCTCCCCCATTGTTCGTGCTCGCCTTCCCGGCATTCCCCAGCGCCGTTTGCTGGGCTTCAGCGAGCTGGGATTCAGCTGCCAGCCCAGCCTGACCCAGGCTCAGCAGCCACCCCGGGATCCTAAAAACCGGTGTGGGGCTCACCCCAAACCTGTCCCTGCGAGGAACAGACATTCCCCGTGCCAGCAGGGACAGAACGCAGCCAATGACAGGAAAATCCATGGGGCAGCAGTCAGGGACCCCCTGGCTGGTCCCAGGCATCTCCCCAGCCCCAGTGTCCGTGCTGGAGTTCTGCCCGGTTCCCCTGCACCAGGATGGGGCTTGGATCCCACTGGAGGGGTTGGTTCTGTCCAGCTATCCGGGGCTGGAGCTGTTCCACTCCTCAGCACCAATTTCTGTCCCTCAGCACCCAGTTCTGTCCCTCAGCACTCAGTTCTGTCCCTCAGCACCATCCGTAACCCTCAGGACCCATCCTTAACCCATCCCTAATGCTCAGCACCCATCCCTCTCCCTCAGCACCCGGTTCTGTCCCTCAGAATGCAGTCCTGTCCCTCAGAACCCATCCCTGTCCCTCAGAACCCATCCTTAACCCATCCTTAATGCTCAGCACCCAGTCCTGTCCCTCAGAACCCATCCCTGTCCCTCAGAACCCATCCTTAACCCATCCTTAATGCTCAGCACCCAGTCCTGTCCCTCAGCACCCCTCCTTGTCACTCAGAACCCATCCCTGTCCCATCTCTGTCCCTCAGCACCAATTTCTGTCCCTCTGCACCCAGTCCTGTCCCATCCTTGTCCTTCAGCACCCAGTTCTGTCCCTCAGCATCCATCCCTGTCCCTCAGCACCCATCCCTG